>PYSP01000162.1:0-86788 GCA_003049395.1 Pseudohalonectria lignicola
GGTTAAACCCAATCAATCACTCACATCCCAGCTGACAATGATGTTCAAAAGCGTCAGCACCACGACGCCGAACCAGCGCCGCCTGTAAACCCTGTAAAACTCGGTCGATCCGTCCGGCCCGCCCGTGGCGTGCCTGCCGTCGTGGAACAGCGCGTCGGCCCCGATCCGGGGCCTCTCCCCGTCGCCGCTGCCGCCAGTCATGACAGGGTGATCCCGAAGCTCGATGTCCGACGGCCGCTTGTTGTTGCCGCTTCCCTTATCATCCCCCTTGAGCTCGCCCCATCCCTTCCCTCCCCCTCCCCGTCCTTCCCCCCCTGCATGGCCGTTGCCATTGCCGCTGCCAAGGTTGCTGATCGCTGCGCCCATCGTTATCGGCTTCTCGTCGCCGAATGAGGAGGTTGTCGCGCCGGCGCTGTCGATTCTGGTTACACGGTTGCTGACCGTGTCGTCGTTGTTGGCACCCATGTTTCGGAGGGGACGCCACGTGAAAGGGATGGATAATTATGCGAGTCTGCACGGTTTATTATAGGCCGATTACCTCACAAGCCTCGAAAGGCTAGCTAGCTGATGGTGGGCAGCTGAGCGACGCCACTTCTTAGAACGGCTGCGTGGCGCGTGAGACTCGTCGTTGGAATGGTCCACAGTAGGGGCGGGGGAAGGCCCCAAAGTCTGAACCTGGAACTGTGAGACGCTAGCAATCAATGCTCATTTCCTGCCACGGTGCCGCCTGTTCTGTGATGAATTCCCAGCCAGGCGAGGCAGGGGTCCTTGCAACCTGGTTATGGGCGTCGATGCGATCGAGTTTGCGGGTCGATCTTATGTAGGCAGTACGCAGTAGGGCGGTTCAGAGCTACAAGAGGGCAAACACGCCAACGATCCGAAATGCCAAAGGATTTAACTCAAACCTCAGAAACCCCAACAAGCTTTCTCCGTCAATATCGCGGGGTCCCATCTTGCTTTAAACGAAGAGCATCCCGGCGACCCTGACAGCTTTGGACGGTGCCAACGACCCCTGGGAAAGAATCCCAATTCCTCAGCGGGTCCAGATCCACCACCAGCTGGAACAACACAGTTCACCTACCCCAGCGGCCAGCTCTTACCCCTTTCGGATTCTTGCACCTCGAGAGTGTCGCGTGATACGTAGTACGCAGTACGCCGTACGCTCCCCCTCAAAGTCCTCTGCAAATACTTGTACGGATCAGAACCGTTTCTATATTGACATCTGGGTCCAGTCCGCTAATTAAAAAGGGATAACACGGCTGTCTTGTGTGATATCCCACTGGATGCTCTGCCCAAGCTGTTCGAAAATGGCTTTTGCTGTCACCACCAAACTCATCCATCATGGCTCGTCAATGCGTGAGGACCGCAAGGACCAGCAACCATCACGACACTTTCAGGGAGCATCCCGTTCGTCTCGATTGTCAGTCATACCGCTCATTCACTCCAGTTTTTTCCACGCTCTGAAACCATGCGATCATGCTTTTCTCATCCCATTTGCTGGTTCCCCCCTCTGGTGGCCCTCTGCCCAACTGCCTCTCGTCGTCCGATTTAGGCGGCACACCTCCGTTGACTGCAACATCGGCCCTATGCGCTATTGATGGAATGGCTGCCCACGAATATCCACAATGTGACACCGATAAAACCCCTCCCGGCAACGAACCCAGGCTAGGCGGCCGCGAACCCCTCTTTTCCAGCGATAAGGTAGTGGTTAATGAAGCAGCAACGATGCCGAATAATGGGAGTCAATGGCCTGTCTCGCATGTGATGCCAACTGTTATCCAATTCCGCCTTGTAGGGCCCTAGAAGAATCCTGATCAGAGACCAACCCAGAATTCCAGATGACCGCAGATAAGCAAAGGGATATCAGCATCCACGTCTCCGAGCTTGGTTGGTAGCATCGAAACCGCCAACAGGCTTTAATGACCGTCACATCTCAAGCCCGTATCCCTCAACCTCCTCAGGCTGCTTGTAGCATATCCCATCCCGTTGCCCTCGAGGCTGCCACGGCGTGCCCACATCTCTAATTCAAGTGATAAATGGCCCACTTTCGGTCTCCTCTCAACCCTGATGTATCTGTTGGATCAGAGGTGCGTTTTGGTTGCTCGTGCACTGCATGCGTGCCTCGATATAGTTGACGGCTTGCGGAAGGGGTCGCACGTTAGTGAAAATCTGAAGGTGTGGAATTCAATGATGCGGCGGTTCTATGATACATAGGCACCAAAGGAAAAGGGGATGGAGAGATGCGATTGCCTGCCCAGACAAACCGCGCCTCGACATTTTCGTCTCCTTTTCGGTTTTGTACAGGCCCCCCAACCCTTAGCTGTTGTCGTTCGTCTTAAGTGGCTAAGATCTTCTCTCCTCCTATCTGCTGAAGCCGGTCCACCTTCTCTCTCCTCCCGTCTATGAAAGTCCCTCTCTAGTCCGTGTTTCCGAAGGGGAAAAGCGGAGATGGCCGGTAGCATATTGAGATTGTGTGAAGAGCCGAATAAACTGACACAGCATGGGTGGCAGTTGGATTTACTTAAGGATCGACCATAGTTTCGGTGCGGCGCATTGGGTAGCGCAGTGGGCGAGGTGGAAGACTGAATTGGTGATGTGTACATGTTAGCATACGGGTCGACAGCCGCCCGGCAGAGACGTCTTCCTCGAGGGAGCCGACCGGAATTTAGGAGTCGTGAGGCAGGTATATCCCTCTGCATGTTGGGGAATCTGCCCTGGGACCAGCCTGGGAACGGACAGTCCGATCCCAGCCGGGGAAGGAGCAGGTCCTCGGGTGCGGCTCCGAAAGGGATGAGCTATCAATGCCACTCACATTCCTCGACACAGTCCTCCTTGTTCTCTCCGTCCGACGCATTAGTGACCCGCTCGACGCACTCGTCGAAGTGGTGCTTAGCCGGGGAGCACTGCTTGGACTCCTTGCACTCTGTGCGCAGAAGACGAAAAGGTCGTGTCAGCCCTAGTGTTTTCAAGTCCAGAAGGAATACCTTGCGGCACCTGCCGAAAGAGACATGAAGCAGCGGCATTCGCATCAGGCATTTCTCGGGCTCATCGACTGAAGCGCGATTGTCGTGGTCTGCAGTCGCATCTGCCGGGGCTGCGCGAAGGGCCAACGAGGGTTACCAACCTTCCTCAAGCTTCTCCTTGGGGTCGACCAGCTCCTCCTCCTCCTCCTCCTCCTCTTCCTCCTCATCATCCTCCTTAGACTCCTCCTCGGCTTCGGGCTCCTCCTTGGCAGCGGCGGTGTCCTCCTACAGTCAATATCGTAATCAGTACTGGCTCGTACAGCTCCTGGAAGCTTAAGGGCATCATCACCGGACACCAACGCGCGACAACAGAAAAGCACCGGCCAGTCGATACCGAGGGCAAGGCTGCTGCCGGATCGAATTGGCAAGCGGAGGCTTCAGGGGGTCTCTGGTGATGGGGCAGATTCATTCACCTTGGCCTGCTCCGGCTCAGCGGGCGCCTCGGCTTCGGCCTCGCTCCATGGCTTGGCCGCCTCGACGAGGTCTGTGATGGTGTCCCAAATACCCATTACGATCGACCGATATGGAGTCCAGTGGTCAATGGCTGAGCTTGTCGGCTGGAAATGAGGTGTTTTGGTTCGGGTGTGTGGATGCCTAGACTGAAAACTGTTGGTCGGCTTTGGGAAGCTCCATTGCTGCGGAAAATCATCGAGCGAAAATCGTTCGGCATTCCCAATTGAGCTCCCCTGATTGGTCGCTGGAGCTAAACGGAGACCGGTCGGACCCGATAGTCACGTGACTAGTCACGTGACATGCACGTGCTCTCCCCGCCAGCATCTTGGTTCTCAGGTGCTCAGGCTGTCGAAGCCGTGGGAGCCCTCCACCCTCCCTTGGGGGCGCCGTAATTGACCGCACATCCTATTCTAAGCTTATTGCAGTCGGTGACACGAGGTTCGGTAGCCTGCTCTCAGAGGTCAAGCTGTGCCGCTGAAAGTAGGTCAATCATCAGCCACAAGTTACAACCCGATGTCACAGCACAGGCAACTGTGCATGATCTGATCTCTGCTTGCTGCATGTCTAGAGCCAACCTTGATACAACCCGACACTTGAATATGCATCCTTTTCAATAATAATCTCCCACCCGTGGGGGTATTCCAGGGTAAGCAGGTAAGCAGGTACGTAAACTTGTTCGTCAATCATTTCAACAAGACGCGACCAGGTGACTGTATCATACATCGTCCATCCCACTCCCTTTCTGGGGGCCAATACAAGCTACTTGGTATGCAGAGGCGGAAAAATCAAGCACAGAACCACCCACTCACCCACCTAGGCACAGCACCAGGCCCAAGCCCAAGACCACAGGTACCTAGAGATTGGAGGAAAAATAAAACAGAGAAAGATAAGAAGGTGGACGTGGCGGCTCCTCTCGATCCGATAAGGCTTTCCGCCAAAAGGGGCCAACTTGAACGACGACCCCCCTGAAAGTGCTCCAAAGCCCTCACTGTCGATCTGCTTCCTCACGCAGGCTGTCCTCTAGCCTTGCCCCCACGGCCTGAGCCTGGGCCTCTTCGTACCCTGGCGGAGGCTCGTCTGGTAGCGGCTGATTCGATTGGCCCGAGGCCGCGGAGGATTGTTGATGCTGTGGTCGCTGTGAACTCTCCTGCTGCGTTTGGTGCGGTTCACTTCGTGGGGGTTGTGGCTCCGCGGCGGCCTGAGCGCGGGTTTGAGCGGCAGCAGCAGCAGTTCCAGCGGGCGTACTGGTAGCGGCCTCGTAGAGTGGCAGTTGCTCGTCCACATTGATGGCCTGGCCCGTCTCGGACTCGACCTCGCGGGCGTACTGCAGCCGTCCCTTCATGGTCTCGAAGGCCTCCCGAAAGGCATCGTGGCCGCCTTCCTTGAAGGTGAGTTTGATCTCCAGACGCGGTATGCCTGGAGGTATGTTGCCTCCGCCCACCGGCTTGACCAGTCCGGCCCAGTACCAGGGGGAGAAGAAGCCGGATGAGCAATAGGTGTCCTCGAAGTTGAGCACGGGCGCCGAAAACGACTTGAGCTGCTCCGTGGGATGCGCGGGCAGATAGATGACCTGTTGAGTACGAATTAGCTCGGGCCTCTGTCTCTCCTCGTTTGTGTGAGGAGTCACGAAACTGTAATGGCAGACGTACCCTCCTGGTGGTGATATACACCGTCCCGCTGTCACTTTTGACCGAGAAGGCAGGCGCTGAAGCCGACAACCCGCTCGGGGTGTAGAGATCAAGCGAGATCCGTGATCGCCTCTTGTAGAAGATGTTCTCATTCGGCAGTTGAACGACGTCCCCCTCACGGGACAGCATCACCCAGCTGGTCTCATCGTCAGGGTCACTCTCCTCATTGGCGTTCTGTACAAGGTGGACGTGGTACGAGTGCTGTTCATGGTAGAAGTCCATGGCAGACACCGGGGAAGAGGAGGGGAAGGCAGAGGGAGAAGACTAGATGGAGATGCGGAAAGGCAGACGCCGAGAGGTGACAGTGAAGACGACTGTGGAGAACTGGAGCAGAAAAGAAGAAGATGGTGCTCCATGCCCTATAGATGGTAGTGGGGTGTTGTAGGTCTAGTGGGAGCTCAAGTTGAACTTGAGAGGATGGGGCAGGCAAAATCAGACAGGACGGCAAAGGACGGGCAGGCGATGGAGGCGACAGGAGGCGACAGGAGGCAAGAGAAGAGAAGATGTTGACATACTTCAAGGACATGTTGAGGAAACCGACAGGGTGGTGGTCAGCTGCGGGAAGACGACGGCGGAAATGGGTGGTCAAGCAAGGAGTTAAGGTTCGATCAGCCAGATACCGGTACGTCCCCGAGAGTAGTCCAAACCAAACAAGTGGATGGGTGGCAGGCCGACTAGTGGGATGGTAATGGGGGCGTGTTTCTCTGTTTCGAATGCCACAGTTCGCTGGTGGATGGCAAGGCACCTCATGCAGAAGTAGGTTTGTTTAGGTATAGTGATGTACCGTCGAAGACGGAGGGCTAAGTAAGGTAGTATGTAGGGTCGGTAGGCAGAGGGTGAATGCAGGGGGCATGGCGGACAGCCCGGGCGGGGAGGGGAGGCACTTGGGCTAGGTCGACAGGGTAGCTGATGCCTGCGCTCCCTTGCGGGAAAGTCGATGTGCAAGGTGATATGTAGGTCGGCAGGCAATGTTTGAGTGATCCGCACAAAGTAGGTGAATATCCGTAAGTGTACGGATGTACTGAGTATGTGCTCAAGTTGTAGACAACGACTCTCTAGTCTCCTAGGTATCCGTCTCTGTGGATGGATAGGAGTGTGTGGACTGTGAGATGCTGACTTGCTGGGTTGCGCGAGGTGGGTTGGGAAACCGGGAGTTCCTTCTTTATTTTAGGCCATAACAATGAGCGCCGCTCCCACATATCCAGGTAGGCTTTGCCAGTTTCTGTTCTGGGAGGTGTGGGCCAATCGCCAGTTCGTTTGTTGGTGGTCACTTTGGTGTGATCTGGCCTGACCAGTTTGGGCGGCTTCGGTCAGGTTGGTAGGTAACAGGTATGTGCTGCAATCCTGGATGATGCCCGTGGGAAATTTAGTCGGTCCAGTCACCATTTCAGTTAAGGCGCAACAACTGGACTACCTAGCCCTAGGTAGATGGGGCGAAGCGAACTGCCTGTGGCAATATGGGAAGCCGCGCGAATGCGCGAATTCTCCTCTTGTTGCGGCCTTGCAGGAAGCTACCTTCCCCTAGTCATCTGCGAAGAGGTGTTTGGATGGACGTCTGAGGCTGATCAAGGCTCAGTCTCACGTACGTACCTACCTAGGTAAATGGAGGCAAAAGAAGGAGGGATATCATCAGCTGTTGGGTTTGGTGATAGTGGAATCGCCGTGTCTACTCTACCTACACCTACATATCTACATCTCTAATCCCTACATACCTCTACCTCATTCTTACTACAATAGAAAGGTACGTGCCTACTAAATAGCCACCATTTACAAGTAACAGTTCAGGTCAATGGCTTGGTGAATATTCAACCCGTTGCGCAACCAGAAGCTGTCCGTGCGCACAGTGCTGATATTGGGGGCCAAGAACAGACCTAAGTCCCTGGGACGCAGCGGCTAGGCTGGTCCACCTAAACTTCCTAGGTCATGGTACTAACTCCAAAAGGCCGGGAAGCTGCTGTGAGAGCTTCTACAGTTATGGAACCTGCGCGGTTACCTAGGTAGCCGGCTGCATCTAGGTAGAGTTCTACACGCTGATTTCTACTGAGGCACGTCAGTAATATAGTAGGTAGTCGATGACGCTCAGGCCAGAGGTCTGATCAGCAGGTTTCGATCCACCAATTGCCCTCAGAGCACAATACGAATTTCACCAAGCCTTTCCTTACAAAATCGGTTGGTTGATGGGCCAGTCCAGAACTGCACACTAAACGCTGGGCCAAGCAAAGGGTTCCTATATTGGTACTGCAGGCTTGTCAGCATTGGGCGGTCTTCAGAGGGAGCGGATCAATCGTCTTCTCGAAAAGGGAGGGTGAAGTTCCAAGCACCAAGGAGAAGGGGATGGGAGGAACCACCAGCAAAGGAGCGAAAATCAGTGCTCCTGTTTAGCATGGAAATTCTGACTGAAAAGACCTGCCTGTCTTGCTTGTGGTATGGAGGACACTTGAGCATTCAAAAGAGGCAGCCTGTGAGACCAGAGGGCTTGTAGACGGGGTGTCGTCTAGCCGCTCACTAACAGACTAGCTTGCGTAGCCGAGACTTCCTATCGCTGCGGTTCCCATCCGCTCTTCCTCCTACGGTACCTTTGCCCGCCAGCAGGCCGTGGGACGGGGGACGGGGGAGGTTCCAGCTTCCTTTGTTGTCTGCTTTTACTAGATGCCTGAACAATGGACTAGACTAGAATTTTTGTGCGGGGCTCCTTCCCGCTTCCGTTGCTCCTCTTTTGCTACTCGGAAAATCCCATGTATGCTTCGCTTTACAGCGGCCTACCTACCTAGGTAGGTGCCTAGGTAGGCATATGTGCATTTTGATGAGTTTCAGGCTCGAAAAGCTGATCGTCTCATTGATTGGCCCAGTTGCGGTGAGACTGTAAGAGGCTGAGAACCCAATAGACGAACGGTCGACTCAGTTTGAGAGTGTGATCAAGGAGCAAAGACTACAAGAGTAGGTCTCGTATGGAAATTAGGTACCCTACACAGTACCTACTTGAACCTAGGTACCTACGTACCTACTGAAGTAGGTAACCTAGTCCTTTATCGGGGACCGGTTGACAAGCCAGATTCCAGCCTGCGACCTTCGGCTCTTCTTACTCAAAAGAAATAAAAGAAATCGAAAGTTTGTTGAGACCTTGCTTGCCTCCCTGTCCATTGAAGCCGGTGAGAAAAAAATGAGGATCCTGTGATCCACCCGGATCAAAGGCGAGACGTTACTGTCGATTTGCGAGAGGTTGGGGCGCTGGGCTTTGGTCTGAGCCTCGGTGGACAGGATGGGTGACTGGCCGTTCATCCCCGGATATGCTCGAAGTCAGAGTCAGCGATGACGGCGGTCATTGACGTGCCTCCGTCCCCCGCAACCGTCACCGCCAGATCCTAGATGATGATGATGTCTCTCCAAGCCTGTCCCTCTCTGGCCCCCCGCGCCGTCCAATCTCCAGCAAGGAAAGGATTTCACGTTGCATTGCAGTCTCTGGAGCTTTGTATCAGTCCATGGAACTGATCCTGATGAGATCCTGATGATGGCGGTCTCGGCCGGGCGCGGTTGTCGAATCGTTCGTCGGCTCATTGTCTTGAAAAAGTGATTTGTCCCCTGACTCCCCCCCCTTGCCGTCGTGGCGGCGGGACGGGAGGAGGCAACAGGTCAAGCCGTTGTCGAGTCGAGGCAATCTCGATGCCGGGCGGGGGCCATGCTCTTGTACACGCCAATCCGGTAGCACTTTGCGGAAGTGTTCGGATAAACGGACCCGATTCAGCTAATCGAGACGCCCAAGTTGTCGGTTCGGGCTGGGAGGATGGTCTGTCTCAGTTTTGAAGGTTTGACGGTTGGATACGATGATGTCCTTTTTTTTTTGGCTTCCCAAGATGCAAGGACCCATTTTATCCCACACAATATCTGCACGTGAATCCAATCAGATTAAGCTGTGGGAAGCCAGGGCCTGCTTCAAATGACTTCACTCACCGTCTCTCGCCTGCGCCTTCCATCCAGGACTAGATGGTTCGCGAAGAAAAGTACGCGGCACCTACGTATTTTGCCTGCAGTTCCAATCGAGTCATTCTCATGGGCAATGACTGCTACCTGAACCGTCTACCTAAGGTAGGTTAGGCACCTAGGAGGGCTACAAGTCCGTACAACGTCAACGGCTTTATCCTAGGTAGATACCTACCTACCTACCTACCTACCTACCTACCTACCATAGGTAGGTAGGTATTCCTCTAGGTATACCCAACCGGCCTGCCCAACCTACCTGCCTGCCGTTCGTTGGATGCGTTTGGTCCCCTTCTGGTCCAACTGCTTCCACAGTCCCTGCCCTTGTGTCTGTCTTGGTTAACACCTTGGAGGAAGAGAGGGAGGCACCTCGTGTCAGCCCACAACCAGCCAACCATCCATGACTTCCAGCTGCAGAAGGGAGTGCACCCTGCAGCACACTCTGCACTGTCTGCAGTGCCTCTGCAGCTTTCGATGCGTGTGGTGCGGGCGTGGCCACATGTCGTGCCCTAACCCTACAACTACAATTCATGCGGGCCATGCTCAACCCAGCATTCGACTCAACTATTTCTTCCTTTTTCCAGCTTCTACCATAGATCCTCCGCGGGATTGCCCAGGCTTGTCAAGCCGCTCCAGGCCCGCCAGACAACTGGTCACTGTGCCCGCAACAGTGCAGTAGTCGAGCTGCAGAGACGAGACTAGAGCCAGCGGGGCCCGCGAGCGGCGAGACCCGACTTGACTGGAGTGGGCCTGAGAGAAACCGAGTCAATGGGCCGGTACCACGCTGTCACAAACGGGCTCAAAGGGCGTGTCTGGACGGCAAGGTGTGAGGACTCGACGGCTCAAGGCCCAAGGAGTTACCGGAGCAAAGGCCGACTATGGCGGCGCATGGGCCATGGTTGGAACCTATAGTACAGTAATGTCATTTACCAACCTTCTCGCCCATCTTCACATTCTCCTTTCTATTATGGCCATGTACACTTATGTGTAGAGGCGCAAGTGCGCACCTTGGAGTGCCTTCCAGAGCCGAACACGGGTGCCTTTAGACCAGCACCACCTATCAGTGCTGCCAGTTGTCCCGAGACACTTGGTTCTCTGGCTCTCTAGCCAACCGGCTCTCCGGTTCTCCGCGTTCTCAATTCTCAGCTATCTCACTCGGCACCGCTTCTTATAGCACCCCTGCAAGCTCCTCATACTTTACCCTTGGATCCCCAGAGTCTGTCTTCGTGGCGAGGGGCGCCTCGTCCCTGCTCCCCGCCAGAGTGACAGCACCATGAAGGTGTCGAGCCTTCGGGTTGTCAAGATATGCCGCCAGCCAAGAACAACAACAGTGGCTACTGCTTTTGGCTGGCTGCGGCACCGGGATGGAGCCCGGCGCCGAGAATCCTCCATGTCTCTGATATCTCCCCTGTTCTTAGCATGCCATTAGCCCCGATTTCCTCGCATACCCTTGCCCACATGCGCTTGGATATCCTGTCGCGCAAGGCCGCGACATAAGCACGAATACCCCATCCCGTCTGGGCATCGATGCCACCCAACACTCAGCACTGCCTATCTTATGGCAACCTAGCAACATCCTGGACGGTCAAAACATCCCCCCCCCTCCCTCCTCCTAATTAAAGACATGGACAACCTCACCCATCACAGCAAAGATGTCGATGCATTGAAAACCTCTACTAGTGTCATGTCGCTCGAAACGTTCATTTGGCAGTTGCGTTGCGCTGCCATCTAAGGACAGGGTCGGGTTAGCCTACTCCGCATCCAGGAGTACGTCTATATCTCTAATCACTAGATTTGAGGGCCATGTAGATCCCGACCGCTGATCACCAAGAAACTATTCACCAAGCCCTTTATCCTTAGCGCGCGGCCAACGCCGTGTCCCCGTGCAGTCAACAGTTCCGTCCGGCAGATGTCCTACTGATCGTGCTACTGGAGATCTTTTTCCACCTCAAAGCGCGTTCCGGGCATGCCCGGCCTCAAGTAGTTTATCGACGATAGGAGGACTTCAAGAGCAGGGACTGGGATGCAGAGTGATTGAACCCCCTGTGTTCTTGCTATCTTACCCACTGCTTGCTTGGGCCTGCCCAGAAACGCCAACCATGCCCACTGAGAAGTCGCAGGAATTCTTGCTTCTGTTTGTCGGACCTAGCTCCGAATCCCTGCCGGCAACACGTCAACCCGCAGCTGAGTCCTTGATATAGAAAAAGTGCTCGGAAAAGACCAGCGAGGTACCTGCATTATATTTGGTCTTGCCCAAAGTCTCTGTGGCGTCTGACTTTTTTCTGTCTCCGCAGTTCTTCCAATACTCTATCCGACAAGACGGCTTTCCTCCACTCTAAAGGAACCTGGCGTGTCGAGCATGACACTGGCGGCCCAATATGGACTCTACCAGAGATCAAGCCAGGGAGCATCTGTCACCTACCTAGGTAGGTATGCAATTCAACGGGTCTTGTCCACCTGTAAGCAACCCGCCTCAGCACGCTGCAAAACTGTCAAATGTCACTGCTTACTGCCGACTGAGATGCCTTTCACAAAATCCCACATAAGAAAGCAGCTAAAGAAGCCAAGAGGGAACGTTCTGTGGGCAATCGCTTGTTAGACTCCTGACGCTTGACCGGATTTGCCCTGTCAGATGGCTTGGATGCCTGGTAGGTGGTTATTGATCCCTTGCTACCTAGTTCTGTGTTCTACCTCAATTCATTGATAAAGTCGGCAGTGTGGCAATCAACGGAGAGAGCAGCTGCCGGCTGGATGGATCCCAATGCCCTTCAAAGACACTGCGGTAACAGCCAGTTAACTTGTTGGTGATCCACGTGGCTTCTAGAGAAAGGACCGACATGGCAATCCAGTAGAAGCTGGAGCAGTTGAAGAATCAGAAAGTGAGATCAAGGCTCGGCTCACAAGACAGGCCCCCTCGAAGTCACTTCCGATCTGTGCCCCTCAATTAGTGACCTACCTAGCCTGTATCGTTTAGGCTTTCGGTTCAGTGTTTGACACAACCGCACATGTGTAATGGTCCTCAGCAGCTGAGAAGCTACCAACCAGACAACGGCCTAGCTTGTGTTATTACGTACGTACCTACCTGCTAGCTAGAAGAGGAGAATGGGAGGGGGTTGAGGGGCTGGGGGCCCAACCAGCCACCCTCTTCACCTTGCCCAGGCTTCCAACCAGCTCACACTTCCATGTCAGATTTCCAACCATCTTTGAACCTTAGATTGAGAAGAAACGCAACGATAAGCAGCTATCAGCAAGTCATCAAGTCATCAAGTCATAGTGGCTGTTGTGTAACACAGTACCGTGTCATTGAAGCATATGAATCATTGATTCAATCATTAGGCATGCGATCATAAGCGACATACATGACAAAACACAGTCCCTGAACCCGAGCCGTTTCCTAAACAAGAACAAAAGAGGAGAGGTGAAAGAAAAGAAAAAATCTTAAAAAAATGGGGGTGCAGAGGGAAATGTGAAAAACACAAAGGGGCAAGAAGGTCAATAGGTACTAGAACCGAAGGAGGAGGGTGAGAGAAAAGGAGAGCCTCGACTGGAGGAGAGAGAAACAAGTACAAAATGACAGAGAAGTCGACCGCCAGATAATTACTAAACAGAAACGTCGACAGCCAAAGCCAAAACGTCCCAATGGCTGAGATGAGCCCTCGTGATCCGCCACATCGCATGGCAAACAAACCATACAGCAACGAGATCCGAACGATCCTCAGCCAAGAGATGCAAACGGTTGGCGACTACTCGCGCCCATTGGTGAGTTTCTCTTTTCTTTTCAGCGTCCTCTCTCCAACGGAAGGTCCAACCAATCACCGCCCGACCATGACCCAGATCCGAGCCTTTCTGCTCGACCATGGAACCACCAGGCCTGATGAGTCTGCCGCCACCACTGCACCGCTCCGTGCTGGTACCTAGGAGGGACTTCTTATCAAAGTCACTCCACCTCATTTTCTGTCTTTTCATGTCTTTCTTTCTTCTCTCTCTCTCCATCTTGTCTCCCCCCTCCATCCCCTTCTCACATGTTGTCGCTCAGCACGCCAAGTCGTATTCAGCAGCAATTCTTTTACCAACAACGCCGGGGAGGAAGAACGCTGCAGGTGAAAATGCAACCCCACAGCCTACACCGGTTGAGTGGTGAGTAATGTCAGGTGGAGCCCCTCCAAACCAAGCAAATGTCTGCTCGGTGAGAAGAGGGACCAAAAACAAGATTTGTCGGTCCTATTGACCGTGTCTGGCGGTCGAAGGGGAAGGGGAGAGGGGGAAGAAGGAGGGAAGATGGTTGGATGTTCCCACCGTCTCAGAACGCCTCCATTCAAGGCAGCCAGATGTCCCCCCGCCCCTGAGCTTCCCCCCCTCCCCGCACCTGACCACCCGAAGCGGCAGCGGCGTGACTAGCACCAGCACCCCTCAGCCCACCACTCCCACCACCGACGCCGAGGCCAAAGTCCAGCTTGGGCATGTCCAGCCTGGGCGGCGGCTCATCGGCCTTGTTCTTGTTGTTCTTCTTCCTTGCCCCCGCCGCGCCTCCGCCCCCGCCCCCGCCCTTCCCGGGGCTAGCCTCGGCTGGCGGCGGGCCATACCTGACGTCCCTGACGTCCCAGCCGTCCTCGTGCGCGGCCGCGACCCAGGTCCTGAGCCCGTCGTGCACCGCGCCGTAGAACTTTTCCTTGCATAGCCGCAGGCTCGCGCCCATGCAGCGCTCCCACCCGGACACGCGGAGCTGCGACCGGAGCAGGTTGCGACCGTCCCTCGAGGGCGTGCACGACAGGATCGCGTTCATCAGCTCCAGGTGGGAAGCCAGGTAGTTGGTCGCGTCCCACTCGACCCCGCCGACGTAGGGGGCCGCGGGGACCGGCGGCCGCTCCTGGGGGAAGTGGCGCGCCATGTAGTCGTACGGGTTGGCGGCGGCCGCCCCATGACCGGTGTGGCATGCGGGTGGCTGTGGCGGTGTGGGGGATGACGACGACGAAGAGGAGGGAGGAGGACAAGACCCAGAAGAAGCGGGGGGTGGGACGACGACCGGGTCGAGCAGCGCCTGACCACCCTTGGTGCACTTGTCTGGCGGCAGGGCCACCACGTTGAGCGTGTGCAGGAAGATCCAGAACACCTCCTTGGTCACGCTGACCGCCTCCTTGCACCACATGCGGTAGGGCCGCTCCTTGCGCATCTCGAGCACGAAGCTGACTGGCCTCTCCTCCTCCTTCCCCTCCTGGTCCCGGAGGTAGCCCAGCACCGTAGCCGCGCGCGACAGCCTCTCCGCGGGCGGGCTGCTCTCGATGTAGGTGAAGAGGACCGAGGTTATGATGTTGCGCGTCGTAAACTCCGAGGGGCCCTTCTTCTCCGGGTCGAAGAGCATGTAGATCAGCGCTGGGAAGAGCGTCGTCTGGATCGTGTGGAGGTACTGCATCGCTAGCGCCGTCGTGCAGAGCGCCTTGAGGCAGAGGAGGTTCTCGTGGAGCAGGGCATCCTCGTGCTCCTCCCTGTTTGGTCGAGGTTGGTTTGTCATGAGTCAGTTATCACATTTTTTTTATGTGTCTTTTCGGTCTCCTCTTTTGCTTATCTCTCGGTCAAACGGTCGCCATGGGTGCCTACTCGGGTTGGCACCATGTGAGGGGGTGAGGAGTGAGTGAGTTGGGGGTTGTGCGTTGTGCGTTGTCCATTTTTAGATAACGTTTTGTGCCCCCCCATTCCTTCATGATCTTGCCTCCGGGCCCCCCACGTGGACGAGTCGGAAAGCTTCGGCATAACGAACAGGGAGGGGATAAGAAACGACTGAGGCGCCCCAACTGGGTAGGTGCTAAGAAAGAATGAGGAACCCGAACAGAAAAGACTTTGGACTTACCTCCATTCGACCTCCATGATGCGGTTGAGCAGCCCCACCACCTCCTTCATCCCACCCTGGCGGACAAAGTCCTCGATCCAGGCGACCGTCTCGTTACGCAGCAGCAAGCGCAGCTTGTGCAGCTTGCCAACCTCGACCAGCTCCGGCTTTTGCACTTTGTGAAGGTAGGTCACAAAGTCGGCCGGGGTCGGCTGCGTCTTGAGCGCCTTGGAGAAGAACCCTGCGGCACCACCTCCCCCAGCCGAGGATGACCCGGCCGAAGAGGGTCTCTCGCTGCTGGCGACGCTGTCCGATGACTTGGAGCGGAAGTGCCGCCCCAGCGTTCCCTCCGTCTTCTTCTTGGTCGGCGAGCCTGGGGACTTGTTGCTCTTGGACAGCGTGAAGGACATGCCCCTGGTGCGCTTCGTCTTGTTCTTGTTCTTGTCCTTGTCCTTTTCTTTCTCAGAGCCGGATTTGCTGTTGGCAGACGAGACGGCGTGTACATGCTCCATGGAGGTGTCGCTCTCGACCGCAGAACCGGCTGCTGAAGCTGTGGTAGGAGTGGTCGCCTTCTTCGCCTGCATCTCAGCCCAGTCCTGGCGGATGAACTCCATCTTGATGGTGTCATTCAGGTTGCGCATCTTGTACCGCTGGTTCTCTGGGATGTTGCGCCTGTCCAGCATGGCCTCGAGGTGGGTGTTGATTTCCTTGGGATCGATGACGGGCTCCGGAGACCTCGGCGCCCTGGGAAGAGCGCTCGTGCTCGTCTTCTGATTGAGGCCTTGGAAGGCAGTCATGACCTTGGGCCTCGTCGTCTTGTCCTTCCTGCCCCAGGTATGAGACCGATGACTCCCTCCAGAAGCATCTTTCGAGTCCGCTTCATTTGACTCGTTCACCCGACCGAGGTCGGCCTTCGGCAGGTAATATGGCTGGAAGGACTTGGGTCTCTGCTTCAAAGCTGGCTTGGCGCCGAATGGGTCGGAGGCCAGGCTGGTCGACGAACCGTTGGTCGGCGCGTGCTGGACCTGGGTGTTGTCCAGATGGTTGGGGACGTCCAATCCTTGGTCGGCCACGCCATTGCTACAGAACTGAGCGTATATTGGGGTGGGAAGCAGCACGCCGTTGGCAACGGAGCCCTCTGGTGTGCGGTTCTCCTTGTCCTTCCTCGTCCTCTGCTCGTCCTCCCCCCCCTCCTCGGTAGCGAGGCTCTTCAAGTTCTTCGAGGACTTTGGCCGTGTCAGCAGGCTGGTCAGATTGGTCGAAGACTTCGTCTTCTTGGGCTTCGTGGGCGATCCCGGGTTGCTCCGCCCTTTCGAGATCTTTGAGCTCTCCTTAACAGCCAAAGACTTGAGCGAGATAGTGGCGAAGGACGTCTTTTGCGGTGACCTTTGGGGGGCATCTGTGCCTTTTTTGGGGGGTGACCGCTGGATCTGGTCCTGCTGGTTCTGATGGAGCTCACCCAAGGCACGAGACTGCCTTGGGAACCCTGGAATCCCCATTGTGTCTGTCGGGTGGCGGTCGTATGCGTTCAGTGGAGCTTCGTTCGGGGTGCCGAAGAATTGCTGAGGATGCTGCTGATGCGCCTGGGGACTGGGCGTGTACGCCAATCCCGACTGCAGGCCACCTCCGTCTGAGTTATTGTGCCTGTGGATGAAGGATTTCAGAACTGAGGATTTGGTCCTCTGGTGATGCTGCTGTCGTCCACCGCCGCTGGCGATGGGCTGGCCGATGTTATTAGGAGGACGAAGGGATGCGTCCTCCAGGAAGGCCATGATTACCAGAGGAAAATAAATGAAGGAAATTGCTCCCTTAATTAAAAGGGAGAGACAAGATTACGGAACTGGGACAAGAAAAGGCATGCGAATGTCTAGCAAAGTAGCCAAAAATGGAGATTGGTATGCTGTCACCCGCTTCCAATGCCAACAACGATGATGCCAAAATGATTCTTATGCCATTGCTGCTTCGTTAATTGAGTTACGGGAGAGAAAGAAGACCAGGCCTAGATCTCTGATATTGGGGGCCTTGTGAGATATTGGAATGGAAGCTCAGGGAGTTTGATTGATGACCCTCTGGTCGGACCAGGTAAAAGCTGCGGGGAGCTGAATGTGCCATCTGTTTATCAAAGCTAATGTGGTACCGTTGCCCAGGCGACGCGTGGCCCGCTTTGCGTATCGGTTTCTTATCCGACCGGGTGGGACCGGTGCCCCGTGCGCAAATGCTAGGCGAAGCGGGAAAGGGCAGGGACAAGGATGCGACGCAAGTCCCAAAGCTTACAACATCTCACCTTGGCACTCGCACTGCTCCGAGGCTTCTTCTTCCTGCAGAGGAAGACAGCGTCCGCACTTCTAGATCAGCATTCGTGGGCGTACACCCCAACCCATAGACCTGGAGGAGAGTCCGATTCTACCTACCAAAGATTTCCCCGTCACCTATAGTAAAATCTACAACCGGAAGCTTTCAAGAAACTACTACCGAGAAACAGGACAGGAAGACAAAAATCATGATAGTGCCGAGGTAGGCACAGGAGTCGGTGAAAGGTAGAAGTGAAGATTAGGAGGGTATTCGCCCCATGAGCCAATGGCACGTACCTGTAACATACAAGCTACCATCACTCCGTCTATCGGGTGTTAATTCTATCAGAGAGGCTATTCTCATGAACTCGCAAAGAGATTCCTAGGGGAAAAAAACAGAAGATATTTCGTGAAGCTTGAGGGGAGGGGGCTAAAGTTTGTTCCTTCCAAGGAGTGTCCCTCCTGCGGACCAAGAAGATTGTAGCGTCCATCACGTCCGCGGCTGCCCGAGAGCCATCTCCGCAAGGACGCGGGCCAGCCACCCGCGCCGTGTCACCACTGAGGACCCCCCAGATCTTTTTGTCCGCAACGTCCTCGTTCCATTCAGGATCGAACTCGACGGCCAAGTTTTCGGGCGCCCAGGCGGCCGCCGCTCTGGTCGTTGAAGGGCAGCTCGCGAGTGAAGGCCGCGAACCAGCAACGCGGGGAGGAAGGCCGGGTCCAGCTTGTGGGCTGCAGCATAAGCAGTCCCTGTGCGGGGTGACCGCGAGGTGGAGGGAGAGCTCGCCGTATGAGATCCTAGCCTTAGCCATCACCAGCATCTCCCTTAACTTGTCTGACGAAACCTGCATCGCCTTCCTAGAGGCCCAGGTAGCGGCGGCCCAGAGTCCCGCGTTCATGAGGTAGGCGGAAGAGTTTCCCTCCCATCACACCTGGCTTGGGATCCTGGGGGCGGCAAGCATGTGCCAATCAGCCTATGTTTGGTTCAGGACCGCCCGTGCCTGTGCCTGTGCCTGCAGCTTACCCTTCTGCTCTACTACATCGATGTTCTCATCTACGAGATTGTCACCGAGTGGCCTCTGAATAGACTTCCAGTGCAGATAGCTAGCACAGGGTACCCCATGGCCTCGAATTGGAGTTGTACGAATTTACTGAGAAAGTGTCGTCTGTGACTCTAGTGAAAATGGACATCTTGTGGAATTAGGGACTTGGAGAAGGTTGCCATAGCAAACATTGTGAACACACCCAACTACGAGTTTCATTTGCGGCACTGCTTGTATGCCTGCTAGCTGTCTAAAGATATCTTCCGCTGCGGTACGAGTCCGACAGAAGCCACCTATGAATCCCAGAGAACTACCTGCTTTCTTGCAATCTCCAAACTGTACGATCAAAAGAGTGTATGAGGAGACGCAGAAGAAATAGCATCGCGTCGTCCAACGAGATAGAGAGACTAAGAGAAGACAAAAGACCATCGCACAAGACTTCACGGTTCCGCTTATCCATTCATCCAGTTACCGATCTATCCATCAAGGTAGGTATCCATACCAAACCATCAAGGTAGGTATCCATACCAAACCATCAAGGTAGGTATCCATACCAAACCATCAAGGTAGGTATCCATACCAAACNACCATCAAGGTAGGTATCCATACCAAACCATCAAGGTAGGTATCCATACCAAACGGAGAGGAAAATGGGGAATGAAGATCTGTAAGGGAGTCTAAAGAGTGAGTGATACCACAAAATAATCAAGACAGATAAACTCATCACTGTCTGCAATCGCTGTTAGAGAGAGACATACCTGAATAGAAAAACAAACGAATAAAATAAACATATAAAAAAACATGTGGTTGAGACGCTTTTCTCCAAACTCGGAAACCACCTAGCTAGGCCCCTTCACTATTCCCTAGCAGTGGGACACTACAAGGCAAAGCAGAGCGGCGTCGAATCTTGTGCAGGACCCTGCTTCAGATATAGAACATGGTGTCCTCGAGCTTCGGGTGCACCTTGCGCTGCATCGTCTGCTCGGCGTGGTTGGACGAGATGGTCGAGCCGACCGAGGCGGCCTCGAAGAGGTCCTGCATGTGGACGCGGGCCCGCGTGCAGAGGATGTCGGCGTAGTACGCGGGCGGGCAGATGCTCACGGCCTTGGTGGCCCGGCCGAAGAGATAGCACATCTCGTATGTCATCTTCTCCAGGACGTTGGCCGCATTGGCCCCGTGCGTCTTCTTGAAGTACTCGTCGTAAATGACAGTGTAGCGGGCGGGTCGGGCGGTACCTATAGAGAGGAGGTGGTGGGATAACATCAGTCTTTAGATCGTCGCTGTAATGAGGGGATGGGAAGTGGGGGGATTCATAACATGGCAACGGAAAATAGAGATCGGTTATCCCTAGGAGGAGCTGATGACCAAGGGCCTTACCCTTGAGAGCCGCGTGCGCAGTCAGGAAGAAGTCCCAGTAGCGGGCAACAGTCACGCCGCGGTCGACCACCGTGCCGCTCTTCACGTTCCGTGACTGCGTCATCTGATCCTCGTCCGTGGGGTAGAACCGGGTCTGGTGCCGCTTGACCGAGACGATGATACAGATCTTGGGGAGCTTCGACGGTTGGTATCGCTTGGCACATGCAGCCTTGATCATGGGCAGCTCGTGGTTCACCACCTGCGCAAACTGGCCCTCCGAGACGCCGTCCCTGTAGATGATGAGGATCTCCGGGAGGGCGCCACCGTTGTGCTTCTTCCACAGGTCGAGGCGCGTCCCGAAGGCCGCCGTGAGCTTGTCATCCAGCATCTCCTGGCGTCCCTTCTGGGTCCAGGCAACGGCCGGCCACTGGGCCAGGTACTTGTCGATGGAGGCCACGAGGCCGACCTGGCTGGGAAGGGAGTCCTCCTTGTCAAGGCCCAGGTTGGTCGGGTGGATCACGTCGTAGCCAGCCAACATCGTCTTGCCGTTCTTGATGATGTCAAGCTCCGTCTTGAGCGAATGGTTCACCCCTCCCATCTTCAGATTCACCTTGAGGCCCACGTTTGCAAAGAACTGGGGGCTCCGTTTCTGGAGATTCTTATGCACCATGCACACAGTGTGGATGCCCAGGTCGACATCGCCCACGTTCTTTATGGCATTGTACACGGCCGAGTCCTTAGAGTCGGGCAAGACAACGAAGGCGAAGTCTGGCATGATCTTCTTGGGGTTCGACATGAGCTTGTTCTTGAAATCATCAAGGTACGAGCCTTCCCTCGTATCGAGGACGAGGTTCGCCATCGCCGTAGGAGTAATGTTGATGCCGGACCTGGTGTTTATAAACTGAACAAACTCGTTCACGGCGCTCGCAACATCCTGGTCATCTTGCCTGAAGTTTCCGACTTTGATGTAGACCGACACCCACCTCTCAATCTTGCGGCCTGGGCGGTAGACTTTGACGTCCCTCATATTCCAGGACCCATCCCTGGTCATGGCGGTCTGGCTGTTGGCATATACCACGGCAGGGCTCTGCAGCACCCGACCAGGGACGGTAATGAGGCTGGGATTGACGGCCAAGCCGAACTCCTGGAGGCTGTTGCCGTTCAGCCCAAGCACATGCGGTCCCAGAGTGACGAGGGACTCTGCGTTCTTGTAGGGACTCCGGCAGGCAAACTCGATCATTGCCTGGGACTCGGAACCCGTGAGCTTGCCCTTGGTTGGTTGTCCGGGCAGGATCTGGCAGTACTCGGAAGGCACGAACATGGGCCTGGTCGGACTTCCGAAGGCTACCAGAGGGAGATTCGGATCCAGCGTCTTGTTGTACTCTTTGAGTCGGGAGTGTTAGTATGTGTGTTAAACAATTCAAGGAGAAAATAGCGTGCTAAAGGGGTGTTAGAAGGTGATAAATATCAAGGGTAAGGAGCATACTCTGCTTGTAATACTGGGCCACAGTCACGTCGCCTCCATCGATCAACGCTTGGCCTCCGAGCCAGAACTCAGCCACTCCTCCATCCCGCTTCTGGTACTTGAATTTTTTGTCCTTGGGGCCCCCCGCAACGATGTCGAGGACGTTGTGCTCCAATCTGGTCTCTTTGCCCTGGCTGTCCCAGACCGGATGGGAAAACTTGACTCGCCTAAGCTGGCGAGAGATGCGTCGGACGAAGCCCGCATCACGGAGCTTCCCACCATGGACTCCCGCCTGCTGGAGGAGTGCGCCCATGTTGCCAGACCTGACGAAGATGCCGTGCGTGACATTGGCATTGAGCAGAAGCCGGCCGGTGGCGGGCCTGACGCTCTGGAAGTATCCCCGGATGATGCACTTCAGGCTCTGGTAGCCGAGGTCGGCAGTCTCGTTGGGCTGGTCCATCGGGAAGAATCTCGATTTTCCAACGGGAGACACGTTGCTTGAAATACGGGCTTGATGGCCGAGGATGACGCCGATGGCATCGATGGAGGTCGCGAATTTGGGGAAGACAGCGTCGTCAATGTCGGTCGGGTCCCGCATGTCCCGAAGAAATGTCAAGAGGTTCGACACATCGATGTGCTCCGGGCTGCTGAACCTGACCAGGTACTTCTCTTCCGTCCGCCGTCCAACGCCTTTGTGGTTGACCTCAACTGCCCCCTGGGTGGGAAGTTTCAGGGGCTTTGTGGAGACGACCTGGCTCTTGAACTCCGAGGCGAGGTGCACTCCCGGATTTTCCTGCCTCACAAGTTCGAGGCACTTGCGAACAACCTCACGAAGCAGCTTACCCATAACGAGTTCGGGCTCATCGGAAGCCGCTCTCTTAGAGCCTTTCTTTCCCTGTGAGCCCTTGGCCTTCGGCACCTCGATGGCGTACTTGTACAGGGGCTGAATGCTTGCGCTCAGCTGGAAGTAATTCGCCCACAAGACAACCTCGGTGCCCTTGTTGCCGAAGGCAGGGCGAGTGGGAAGAGTCAAGGTGTCATCAGAGGCGCCGCCGGAGCCGGTACTCACTCCCAGTTTGCTTAGCTGGGATGTGAGCTGGCCAACGGAGACGCCTTGCTGGCTGCTCTTGATGAAGGCATTCTCCAACTCACGCACGGCGGGATCGGGGGCCGGAACATTTCCCTTTCTGTGTCATAAATCAGTGTCTCATGTCTTGGGAGCCGGAAGAGAAGCCGAGATAAGCAAAGAGGGGGGTCTGAGGGGGCGAGAGCATGCTAGAGTAGGTATGAGAGTAAATAGACGAGAGGAGCGTGGAGATACGGTAATAAAAAAGGCATGAGAAGATGGGAGATGGGCAAATCGGCGGCGAAGATACTAAGAGAATGCACGAAAGCGTCACTCACCGCCAGATAGCGTTAGGTTCGTCCGTCACCCGACTTCCGCCACGGCCTCCCTGGCCTCCATAGCCGCCGCCGCCTCTGTCGCCGCGACCACGGTATCCACCTCCATCGCCGCGACCGCGACCTTGATATCCACCTCCCTGATAACCTCCACCGTCACCGCGACCGCCGCGGCCACGGTATCCGCCAGCATCGCCGCGGCCACCACCGCCTTGGTAGCCCCCACGACCGCCACCGCCGCGGCCTCCATCACCTTGGTAGCCCCCACGACCGCCGCCACGGGGAGCGCCTTGCCCGCGAGTGTAGTCGCCCCTGTTACCGCCACCGCCGCGACCACGGCCTCCGCCACGACCCCGCTGGCTGTCAGACATGTCCTATCCTTGAGACTGAAGAAGAAAGAGTGCAAGTCTTGGGCCGATGAATCGATGTTCAAAAAAGGTAGATGCTCGGTATGTGCCTAGGTATGGTTGCAGGTTTGTGGGATTAAAATGAAAGGTCGGTGATGGAGGGATAGAGATGGGGTGTATCCAGGAATGGTCCAGATAGGTATACAAGCAGGTGGAAGAAAAGAAGCAAAGAATGCCTCGATTCAGATGCTTGGAGGATTGCTAGATGGTTTGAAGGACTCAGAGGAGCATCTAGAAAAAGGGAAGGAGGGAAGCTCGTAGGGACCCTGGGCTCATGATATGAAGATAGGGAAGAGACGTAGGAGGGGAGGGAGCGAGTTTGGAGTCCTCAATGTTTGCTGAATATACCTACCAAAGGTTAAGTTATGAGATGGGATGAAATGTGCAGCGGGCCCTAGACAAGCAGTCAAGCACACAAGGGCAGGTGGATCCCGAGGACACATCCAGCGGTTAGGCGCGTTTAACATAAGGGCTGGGGTTGGCAGCATTACCTGAATGTTTGCCTGACGGTTGCCAACAATCTCGATGTGTGGTGGCACCGGGGGGCCTCCAGCAGATGGGATGATGTGGTCACATATGTTGGTTGTGGCCACACCTCCTGCCTAGGGAAGTATAAGTACCTGGTAACGTGAGTGGGCAGATGTACCCGTACTTGTCCAAACATTGAGCAAAGAGAAGATCTAGGCATACAAGCAACATCAATGCCCAAAACGTGCAATAACACCAGAACTCGAGGCACATCACACTTAAATGGGAGGCTAGGCTCTCTAGGGCTCCTGTAACAGCTTGCCGAGTAGGTATCTTAACCTCCATGTGCTTAATGTAATCGAGCATCCAAGGTGGCCCCGACTTGCTGGTTCTATTGCTGGCTGGGGTTTGGAGCCCGGGCGTGCAGCCTGTCGAGGGTCCATTTACAAGGGGGCAAATAGCGGTACGTACGGCAGCACCAGTGCAGTTTGGTAGCGGACGTCTGTGGGTGTATGGATGTTGGTCGAGGGTGTGCTAGAGGGGGCTGCGAGGTGCTTTCATGCTCTTCTATTTGGCAAGACCCTTCAAGATGCCGACAGATGGGTTGCTTAGCTGATCAAAAAAGGTGAGGTCACGGAGAACGCACACGTCACCCCTGTAAGCTTTACCCCCCATTACCCTGGTCGGGGAGCCATGCATCGTCCATTACGGTAGCTCACGCATCGCTGGTTCTGTGTCCCTCTTGTTTGCTTTTGGATAGGTACCTTTTCCCTCTCGCCTCTAATACTTGTGCTCAGCAAACAGACCTTCATATACTCCCTACATATTCCCAAGCCCCTAGCGTCGCACGGAAAGCGACTAAGATGTAGGCCAGGCCAATGAGCATGATTGGCTTGCCTGTCAAAGTACCGGCGCCGCTTCCCGTCGAATGTACCCACCTCATTACCACTCCGACATCCGGCAGCACACCGATCAGAATTGCAGCCTTTTCCACCAGCCTCCGTCAACTTTCAATCCGGGTCTCCGAAAATAAATCATCGTGAAAGGCTAAGGAAGGATCAAGGGGCAGGCAGTAGAAAAGATTATCTACTCCCGTATAAGCCTGGCTCCTATCGAACAATGATGACGGCAGCTCAACGCTTCAACTATACTACTGCGGATCCTTATCAGAAGAGCTAATGAGAGACCTACCCAAACCACCCCCTTGCAGAGATACCCAGTCGATCATGTGGCTACAACGTGCTGCATTGGGCCGCAAATTGGAAACTAGAAACCCGGAACCAAATGCAACGTTTCCGGGCGTCGGGCTCAACAAGTGATACGTTTTCCAAAAACGGGGGGCTGGCTGGGAAGGATTCATGCTTTCGAGCTATACTTCATATGGGATGTCACTTTGTTGAGGCCCCAACTCATTATATTGCGTGCCTCGTCGAATAATGATTAGACACCCTGACGCTGTCCTCGAGCTAGAGCCTAGACGCAGCTTTCCGGACTGCGGAGGAGTCGAGATGTGTCAATGCGGACAGCCGCGTGAGCTTCCGTCAGCTTAACCTCCTCGGGCCCCATCCTCGACGAGATCGCCTGATTGCAAGCTGATCCCTCCGCAACTTCAATGCATGGAGCCAGACGAAAACGGGCTTCGAAATCTAGTGAGCAAGGATGGGATTATGAAGGCGAAGGATGGCGAGATTCTGGGGGCTAGGCGAGCCTAGACCTGCTAGTAACCGTCTAGGCTTTGGCAAGCTCACACAACAAACAAATACCGACCATCGGATCGGAAATGTCTCTCGAAAGAAAGGAGGAGACCATCCTTTGCAAATAGCTATAACTAGGTCGCAAGTCGCGCAGCTGAAGATCTAGACAATCTATGGCCACTGGGATCCTGAGCTCCTCTGCGTCATACGGAGAGCAAGCACTCCAGCTCCGACGAGGAAGGAAGTGTGGCCGTGAGAGATGGGGAGTTGCGCGTACAGCGCTTCCTTGCATATGGCGGGTTTCTCGCTACGTTCGTGATAGTGATGATGAGCCAGATCGCCACCGAAAGCACGACGACCCACCACAAGTTGGCCATCTTGACCGCAGCAGTAGCAGCATCCTCCCCTTGCGACCCTACGCTCCCAACAGACCCTGCACCAGACCTGCCGCCGCCGCCGTCGACACCGCGACCACCAACAACCCTCACGGTCATGACCCGGTCCAGACAGGTGAAGTAGATGAGCGGCGCGCTCACGAATGGCAGCACGACGCTCAGCACCACCTGCGTGCCGTTGAGCGCCGCGCCCAAACCCCGCCTCCCCACGGCGCCCGCGATCACCACCGAGGGCGCGATGCTGACCCTCGTGACCAGCCTCCTCAGCCAGGGCCTCAGCGTCCAGTGGAGGGCGCCCCCGCTCACCATCTGGCCCGAGATGGTGCAGACGATGCCCGCGCTCATCCCCGACAGCAGGAGGGCCAGGGCGAATATGGTGCCGGCCGCGAGCGAGACGGACCGGGATAGGAGGGCGTGGATGCCGAAGATGTCCGAGGTCAGGGACGTGTCGTTGTCTCCGCCCCCTCCGCTGCCGTCGCCGTCCGGGTGGAGGGAGGCGCCGGTCACGATCAGGATGGCCGAGTTGACGAAGAGCGCGAAGGTGAAGAGCGCGACGTCGAGCTCGGCTATGGAGTACTTCAGGCAGTGGCAGACCGCTTGCAGGGATGCTGCGAGTAAGGGGGAAGAGGGGGTGTGTACACTAGTTAGATTTGGGGGTAGCTAATCTCCTCGGTCCCGACGCCCCATATCAGCAAGAAAAGAAAGGATAGAACCATCTAGAAGCAGCTCGAGGATTATTACTCACGGGCATACGTCGGCTTGTCGTTGTAGTCGTCGTTATCGGTGACGGTATCTAGGGATGATGCAGGAGGGGAGGCGGCGGGAGGGCGGGAGGAGGGAAGATACCCCAGGAAGACATCCCCGACCAGTGTGCTCTTAATCATAGACAGCTAGATGCAGAAGCAGACGAGCACGGCGAGCACGAGCAGCACGACGAAGAACTCAAACTCCCTCAGCCCCAGCACCGAGCCCTGGGGTTTGTAGAGGAGCAGGATCAGCAAGATGTCCATGATGGAGATGGCGCAGCCGGCCACCAGGGGCATCCGGGGCGCGAGCAGGTTGAGGCCGATCACCTCGGCGATGTCGGTCGCGATGATGGCCACCTCGTCCATGGCGTACAGGAGGTAGTTCAACCACCGGGGCAGGAACGCCCGGGAGCACTGGGCCAGGTTGAGGCCGGAGACCGTGCCCAGCTTGATGGCGAGGGACTGGAGGAAGATGGCGAAGAGGTTGGAGAGCAGGACTATGAAGAGCATGCGGAAGCGGTAGGTTGCGCCGGCTGCCACGTCCGTTGAGTAGTTCCCGGGGTCCACTTTTTTGGGATTGGGGAGTTAAGTTGTTCGTATTAACGGTGCCACTTGAGTTGATCCAAGGTGAGAGGCAGTCAAGAAGAAAGAGAGAAACTCACTGTACGCGACTGCGATCATGAAGCCGGGCCCGATGAACTTGGCGAAGTTGACCAGGGCTTTTCGCACCCGGTGGGGGACAAAGACGGCACCGCGAGTCGAACCAGCCCCTACTGTGCCGTCCGAGGTGGTGCTCCCACTGCACTCACCATTGCCGCCGTCTGGCGGCGAGGAGGCAGTGACGACGGACGACAGTGGTGCTGTCTAGCCCCCCAGAACCTCCTTCGCCGAGGTTTTGCTGATCGCGCCGTCCAAGTGCGGCCAATGGGCGACGGCGGGGCTAGTTCCGCGCCCGCACTCCCGGATCCGGATCCGTCACTCATGTCCGAGTCGCTCCTCCCGAGCCGGTGCCGCAGCTGGCAGCATCCTGGCCGTCGACATTCCGTCCTGTGGGAAAAGACTGACTCCTCGGCTTGTGCGCGCTGGGAGGCCTGTGGAAGTTCGGGGCCGTCAGGTTGTTGGACAACGCATTCGGGTTCTGGTTGTGGCCATCCCTTTCAGGAGGCTCCTCTGGCCCAGAAGGGCGGCTCATAGGAGGCCTGATGGGATGGATTATTTTCACTTCCTTTTTTTTTCTTGACGTCTTTCCCGTCCAATAGGTGCAAGGGATGATCCTTGGCGGGCGGGATTGACGCCTAATCAATCTTTCACGTCCCCTGCCCGTAAGTAGGTTACGGTATGCGCTGCACGTGAATAGACTGAATATTCAAGCGGTGATGGTTTCAGCGAGAAGAGGGTTTCCTTAGGAATTAACAATACGTGATACTGAAAATTCAAGGTGTCAATTCCATATACCGGTTCTAAAGTAGGTCACGAGCTTACATACGGAGTACTATGACAAGAGCCCAAGCTACTTTGAGGTACGGATATTCGAACCATCTAACTCTCACGCCTCCTCTCAGTAACTCCCGACATAATTCGAGCCGCATTGCCTCGCGCTGTATGGTCAAACGCCATAACTGTGAGGGGCTCTTCCCGGTTCCCTGAGGACCCATACGCGGCCGCATTTGCTCCGACGGAGGCTAACAAATAAAGCTATAATACTTGCGTGCGATGGTGCCCTTAGTGAGTAAGGGAGGCAGGGAAGCCACCAGAAGTATCACGTCGCCGACATCCACACTTTAAAGTCTAGACTCTGGACCAGACTATCTAGCTAGGTAGAGTAGGTAGGTAGATATCTAAGAATCGAATGGCAGTTGAATGCCCCGAGAGTTGGCGGCTGGCGACTCCGATCTGAAAGTCGAAGTCCAAGCCTTACAAGAACTGATTACCACCAGACCACTTCCCAACCCCTTTTCTCAGCTGCAGCGTTCTATGTGCTGGTATATGCAGTCTGTTCTGTACCCCCAAAACGCCGTTGAGGCTGTTTTCGCCCCTGTATTTTTTTGATGCCAAATAGGCCCCATTGGAAATGAAAGAGAACCATAGGTAGAAAGGGAAATATGCCATGCCGTCTTAGACAACCATCCTGTGTGAGTGTAAATTGAGCCGTGGTTTCTCTTACCCCTGGGCACGTGCAGAACGAGTCTCCCCCAAGGACCACAAGCCCGAGGACTCTCGCCATTCCTCACCCTCCTCTCCACCCCCCTCTTTTCCCGCAAATCACGATCCCAAGTCGTGACACTCTCCCTCCTGTGATATCCAACCCACCCCGCCATGAAGTCCATTGATACCACCCCATCCATACTCCTTACCGCGTCTTCTTCCCCTCCTTCTTCGCAGCCTCAGCCCGCTCCCGGTCCCTCTTGGCATAGATGCCCGCCGTGAAGGGGTTCTCGAACCTCAGGGCGACCAGGTAGACAAGCAGCACCCAGCCCGTGAGCAGGATGCCCGCGGGCTTCCCGTACACGAGCGCCGAGCCCAGGAAGCTCATCGTGCTGCCATAGTACATGGGCGCGTCCGTGACGTTGAAGGGGAAGCCCGTGACGATGTCGTCCATCAGGATGCCGAAGTAGTCGCCCAGGAAGGTCCCCGTTATACCCAGCGCCCACGTGGACGAGACGACGAGGATGTTGCCGCACGCGAGGAGGGCGTAGCCGGCGTACGTGGCTAGCGGGGTGTCGAGGAGCAGGTGCGCGGGCTGGTGCCGCAGGGCGCGCTCGTAGAGGAGGTCCCGCACGATGCCGATGCCGAAGATGGTCGCGGCCAGGAAGTAGCAGGCCAGCCGGGACCGACCGCCGAAGAGGCGGGTCAGGATCTTGTTGTGGTATTCTGGGGTGACGGGAGTGAGGGGCCGAGCGAGGTTAGCTGCGTCGTGGTCGGGCCGTTTGTTCGAAACTTGAGGGAGCGGAGGAGGGGCGAGCTCCTGGGTTTTGCGTTTTGCGTTGATTCGGTGTCACTCACCCTGTCTCGCAACAATACTGTTCCTGATTTTAGCACAGCTCGCAAACGCTAGGGTGGCAAAAACAAAGGACGTCTTACTTCCAGAACGTGGGGTTGAAGGCGATCGAGGCTGCGGAGACTGTTCTCTTGTCAACAACTGGCTCTCCATCTCTCCGATCATCGGCTGTACATACTCAACAAGCTCTTCTGGTTGAAGTCAACCAGACCACTCGACTGAGGAATGGGCGCCATTGTGACCACGTAACTGTTCTGCTCAGAACACCAGGAAGCTTGGGGGATAAAAAAGGTATGTGAAAGGAGGCCTTCTACAGAAATTCAAGCTCAAAGGAGAGGACCGCGCCGTGAACAGCAAAAAACAGCTTGTGAAATAAATATGTGCAGGGGGGTGACGAAATCGATATTCTCTGGGCGGGCAGTTTTCTCGAATTGAAGTGCCCGTTTGGTCCCATACGTGTGGCCAATCAATTAGCTCCAGGTACTAGCTCACCACTGAAGTCAGGGCTCTATCTGGGGCAGGTCTCAGCGGGGTCCTCCCGTCGTTTAGGGTCAGCTCGGCCTAAGGAACAGCGGGATCCGTATTAGTCCCGCCGGGGTGTCGCAGGGTTTGAGAATGGCCAAAGGACCCGGTCGGCCAATTGAATTTGAATGAGAACAGATTGCAGAGGAAACAACCGTCCAGCCGTTGCCATCCCAGACTTGAGAGCTCTCAACAGCTGGCTGTTGAATTGAGTCTCAATTCCACACTCCCTCCATCTTTTTGTCCCTTTCATCTTAATTGGCCGGCACTTTGGCCAGCCTACTCTGGAGCTCTGGTTTCTGCGACGCATCTGTACCGCTCCTTACTGCGTACAGCACGGGCAGGTCAAACAGGGAGAGCTCCACCAGGCTCAGCCGGAGCTATTGCTGGACGAGGTTTTTTTTCTCCATGCACCAGGCAGCATGGCACCAAAGAGGCGAAATCAGAATGAAAAGGGGCAGGGCAGCCAGAGTGGGAAGCAGGGGGCCTTCGCCGGCGTCTCGCCTGTGATCGACCCAAACTCGTCCTTCACGCCGGAGAACTTCGAGAAGGAGCTCAAGGCCCTCGCGGCCAAGGCCAAGCAGGAGACGTGGGCCAAGACGGCTCGTGAGCAGGGCGAGCTGTACCTCCGGCCCTTGGCGCTGCTCACCCTGACCGCCGTCTATGCCAACGTCTCGCAGCTCTCCCTCTCACCCGTGTACGGCTCCATCCCCTCGGCGAGGTGGCACGACTACCTCGTCATGGCCGCCTGCTTCGTCGGGTGGTCGACGAACCTCATCCTGGGGAGGTTGCTTCCTGTCAAGCCCGTCTATTTGCTCCCCATCATTGCCCTTTACATCCCCCTGGCGCAGAACTACCTCTTCAAGCTCAGCGGGACCCTCACGGCGCACTGGGGCCCTTTGGTTACCGAGGCGCTTACACTCCTGCCGCTGATCGCGGGCTCCGTAGCCTGCGCCGCGACGTACCTCGACCGGGCGGACCTGGGGAGCCGCCTGCCGGGCTGGCTGGGCGATGCGCTGCCCGGGATGGGCGCCTGGGGCGTCTACCGGCTCGCGGAGCGGTACTCTGCGGGCGCGATCGGGGCCAACATCGGCAGGTCGTTCCTCCAGACGAGGGTGGGGATGGAGCTCATCCTGGGCACTTCGTACGCCGCCTTCGCGCCCTCGAAGCTGCTGCTGCTCGCCATCCCCGCGGCGCTGCACACAGGAGTGCTCAACCCGCACGCCATGACTCCGTACGCGCTGGACAGGCTGAACGGCACGCTGGCCGCGCAGAACTGGACCATCATCGACCGCAAGGAGTCGCTGACGGGGTACATCTCCGTCATCGAGAACAAGGGGATGGGGTTCCGGGTCATGCGGTGCGATCACAGCCTGCTGGGAGGGGAATGGGTTGTCCTCAAGCGGAACATAGTTTCCGAGCCTGTGTATGGTGTGTTTGCAATGCTGGAGGCTGTCAGGCTGGTTGAAGTGCACGACAGGGTCCCCGATAGCCAGGCGAAGGCGCTGGTCATGTGAGTCCTCCCTTGCCCCCTTTTGGTGGGGGACAAAGTTCTCCCCCGTTCAAGCCTTCTTGATAACCCCCCCTGGATACTAACAGACCCCCTACCCCAAAATGTAGCGGCATGGGCATCGGGACAACCCCCTCGGCGCTGATAGCGCACGGAATCGACACAACGGTCGTGGAAATCGACCCGGTGGTCTACGAGTACGCGGCCAAGTACTTCCACCTCCCGCACAACCACACGCCGGTCATCGAGGACGCGGTGGCCTACGCTGCGAGGCTGGCCGCGGACGCAGCGTGGAGGGAGCGGTTCGACTACATTGTCAACGATGTGTTTACCGGTGGGGCGGAGCCCATCGAGCTGTTCACCCTGGAGTTCTTGCAGGATCTACATAGTCTCCTCACACCCAAGGGGATCATTGCTATTGTACGTCTGATACGTCTCGCTCTCGCTCTCGCTCTCACTCTTGCCCTCTAATCCGTGGCAACATCCATCGGTATACAGGTGGGGTCGGCCAATGTACCATGTACTAACACAGCCTTGTTTGAAATACTCCAGAACTACGCCGGCGACTTCACTCTCCCGCCCCCCAAGATCATCCTCAACACCATCAATCAGGTCTTCCCCTCGTGCCGCATCTTCCGCGAGCACCCGCGCAACGCCACGGCCGTGGAGGGGGAAGGGCGCGACTTCACCAACATGGTGATCTTCTGCCGCAAGTCCGGCAAGAGGAAGGTGACGTTCCGCAGCCCCTCGGAGAGGGACCTGCTCAACAGCATCTCGAGGCGGCAGTTCCTCCCGCCGCGGCACGAGGTGCTCGACTCGGAGTTCTTGAGCGACGAGGAGGGGATCCTGACGAGGAACTCGACGGCCAAGTTGGTCAGCTGGCATGAGCGGAGTGCGCTTGGGCATTGGGAGATCATGAGGACTGTGCTGCCGGGGGAGGTGTGGGAGAGTTGGTAGGGTATTGTTTGTCTTCCGTCTGGGTCTTTTGAGAGGGCTACATGTGTATATTTATGTAAGTGTCACCTTTGTCTTCCTGGCGGGGCGGCTGCCCTAGTACTAGCTGTTCATTCAACTCGGTGTATTGCTGGATGATAGTAGTCGTTTGTCTCTTTTTGTCTGCTGTACGCAGTCGGGATAGATCAACAAAAGTTTATATTTTTGGAGTCGTAAGCTTGTATCGGACTTTGCCGTTGACTTTAAAGCTTTAACGATGTACAGTGCGGTATGTCCAAATTCGTGGCTGAGGCCTCAAACTAAGAAAATGGTCTAGCAGGTAGGAAGAGCAAGCGGACACCGCGGGCCCTAACACCCATCTAATTCATCTACTTCTCCTGCTGCGGCTCAACCGCAGCAGCAAGTGCCGTCTCCACAGCGGCGTCGTTGAAGTCCCTCCTGTATTCCGCAATGTACGCGGGCGTCTCTTGCGGTCTGCAGTACGGGCCGGGGATGGGCTCCCCGATGGTCTGGTAGACGGGCAGGACGCCGGTCCAGACGCGCTCCGTCAGCCCATCGGCCTGCAGGTCGTACTTCTCGTCGTGGGGCTCCCCGGACCTGATCTTTGCGGAACCCGTCTCGATCCTGACGCGCAGGACCGTGGTGCTCTGCATCTCGGCCGCGTTGGGCGGCACCCGGCTGTGCCTCCACGCGCCTCGCAGCACCGAGTCCGTGATCAGCTCCATGGCGTAGAGCTTCTCCGCGTTGTCGGCGACGACCTCGGCCCGGCCGAAGAGCACGGCCGAGCGGTAGTTGTAGCTGTGCGAGTTCGGGGTCAGGGCGAGGACGACGCCGTCCACGTGGGAGGCTGCCACGGAGACGGGGAGGCCCGCGGGCTTCTGCTGCTGGTTCCCTCCTTCACCCCCATACCCGCTGCCGTTGCCGACGCTGCTGTTCCGGGAGAGGCCCATCAGGCGCGAGGAGACGTAGCCATGCAGGTACAGCTCTAGCACATCCGCCTCGTCCGCACTGGGGCGGGAGAAGGACCCCATCTGCCCTATCATGGGGAGAATCATGGGGAAGGGCGAGCTCGGCACGGTGAAGGAGACGTGCAGGAGCTTGGAGGAGTTCACTATCCGGTGTATCGTCTTGAGGGCGTAGTTTGCTGTGGTGGACGAAGAGATAGAGGAACAAATTGGGTTGTATGTTAGGTGTGGCCACACGGGGTATCACGGTTCGTGATAGCTCAAGGGACATAGGAGAAGGAAGAGTCATCGGGTTTCACACCTCGGTCGCTCTTCCGCTTCACTGTGCTAAACGTCTCCTTGGGATACTCGAGGTCGTAGCGAGGCATTTTCAGAGTGCTCTTCTTTCTTTCTGGCTCGACGGGATTTGAATGGTATGTATCGGGTTCAACTTGAGAGTGTATACAGCAGCAGGCTTAACTTAGGTAGTGCAATGATAGGTAGTCTTCCAGGTACCAACAAGCCGACGATGATGATGTCGTGATTGTATATGACGATACGGTGCTTTATAGGCTTTTAATCTCTACGAAAACAGAGTGAAGTGAAGGATCTCTGAGTCACATCTCGCGTTGAGCAGTTTATGATGACTGTTGCTCGCCTAGGGTGATGGGGCGAGGCGGATACGTTGCGCAATCGCTCTCGGCGTCCGCTCCGGCGGCCGGGCGTGATGGGCGCTGAATGGCATTCGGCCCTGCCCAGTGCAGACGGGATTCCAGACGGCCGCCTTCGTCTTTAGTGGCAGGAAACACCCTCTCTCATATTCTACCCGCTCACTGACCGATGTGGCAAGTTGCAGGCTGTTGAGCGCTATGTCTCAACTGGGGAAGTCCACCCGAGTCCGAGGGTGCTAGTTTGCGATGATGTTTGCAATGGACAGCATCTGACTGGATCGATTATCTGCTATCTCATTGATACTGGCCGTGTCTTTCTACTAGTTAGTGGACTATTCGTGCCCTGATTGTGTCTCCGGGACTTGCCAAATGTAGGTTGATCCGTAGAATCCATCCATCCTACTCTGCCATTCTACACGCCGTCATTCTGTACTGCAAACAGCAAGATGCAAATTGCCTTTGTCACACCGCGCCCTGTACGAAATGGGCGAACAAGCTGTCAAATCCCGAGATTTTCCCCAGGAAGATGAGGAACGCTTCGAACATCACGGCTGAATGCAGTGATCCAACCCTCGATCCACGGCTGAGTCTCAGTCATGATCTCCCATTGTTGTTCATCACCAACTCAATCTGACGCAGCTTCCCGACCACGCTGACCTCTTTCTTCCTCTTCTGCAGCCGCCATGATCGACGCCTCTGCGTTTTGCGTCATGGAGCCTATTCGAGGAAGAATGACGGGTAATGACCTGATGACCACGAGACAGAAAGAAGGAAGAAGCTTTTCTACCTGCTGAGAATTGAAACTCTGGGTATGAGGTTGAACTAAGATTTCTCAGGCGAGTGTTCAACTCATCTTTAACCTTTTCGTCATCCCACGTTCGGAATCTCGGCAGTGCCTCTTGCCTTCCCGAGTCTGAATCTCTGATGCAACACAAGGGGCCGACCTCGCCTCCATCGGGGTGTTGATGAGGGGTAGACGACTCGAGCGCGAGGAAATACAGGTAATTGAAGCTTGAGCACCTCCCCTTTTTTCGCGCCGCGTGGGCAGATGTGGTACCTAGACGAGGTCATTGGTCAACGATGGCAACGCTAACGCAGGCGACACTCCTGTGGAATTTGCTCATAGACCCCGGCCCGATGGAGACATTCTTGTCACGGGCACTTCCCCAGCATCTAACGCAAGATAACCATAAATCTGCCAAGTGAGGAGTCGAGACTTGATTGAAGACACCAATGTCAACTGGGGTCATTTGAACCTCGCCAAAAATAAATCCAGGCCCAGATGAGGCCTCCCCTCTGGAGCTCGAAGCGCGTGGTAGACTGTTGACTGTTGTATCTGTTGTGATCAAGTAATCAAACAAGCGATTCTTCTGGTCGCCAAACGTACCAAGGCCCCTCCACCTGTCGAATGTATCAGGACTCAGGAGGCCCGGCGGTTCCTTTCTTCTCTTTGCCTCAGAGTTAGCGCTGAAAGGTCTGAAAGGTTGCCCTCGCAGTTCGTGGAAGCAAAACATTTGGATGAAAACGCCATCGGGACGTCGAAAGATCCTGAACCAAAATCAGCGCGTCGACGGAAATCATCGCGTCATTGACCCGTGGGTTTTGATGTCCCGCTGCACGGCGCTGGCTGCTCCCGGAAGGCGGCTGACTACAACATAAGTGGCAAAGAGACCACTATGTGGATAAGGTGGGAGAGCACAGATGTTGGCAGCTTCTAAGTGTATTATGCGGCTCTTGCTAAAAATTCTCGTCAACAACAGCATCAATGATGTCCCAAAGCTCAGGCACTGGGGACTCTGGGATGAAAGAATCCACAGAGGTTGGTGAAGATTCCGTGGGAAGAGGGGTCAGGGACACCCACTTCAGCTGACTTTCCACAGAGCAGAGTGATGGTGGCCGCTAGGCAGGCGGGCAGGCGTGGGTCCCATGTAACTTCTTGAGTTTCAAGTGAAACAGAGTCTAACTGGGGGTCGACGCACGCCGCAAGCAGGGCCCTTGTCAGCCTTGCATCTCGCCCAATCAGAGCCGGTGGCCGCTAACGGCATGAACGCCAAATTCAACAACCTCGAACGGAACCCTGGCCCGGTCCTGTTTGAGATGCCTACGGGGGACCGCACGCCAAAGAAGAGGATTGCACTCACACACCAGGCTGGCCCGTCCGCGAGCGTAACTGCGAATTAGTGAATGAGGTAGGGTTTTTTTTATCCCCTTCTGTACCCTGTATTCGTCTTTGACAAACCAGCCTCGGTTTGCCTGCTTGCTGGCGGGCATCACCCATGTGTGGCGCCTCCGAGCTCATTGGTCATTGGAGAAGGGTTCCTTGGCTGGAGCTGGCGAGTGTCTCTCGAATGACCCTCTCGAGGCAAACTACCACACAGACCCTGGATGCCAGAAGGGGATGGAGGAAGATCACCGTTCTCCGTTTCAACGAATCGAGCCCTCCTGCCCTTTCCCACCCTTTGACCAGAGAAGTCCCCACTCCGGTCGGCCAGCAACTTGACAGGTCTGCTGCTTGCTGCCTCCGCCCATCTCAGATTGTTCCTCCACCTCGTGGCATCTCCTAGTGTTCCTTTTGCCTCCATCTCTATCCACACTTCTACCTAGTGCCTCTGGTTTTTTTTGCTACTCTCGCGATGGACAGCATGGCCTGACATGTCGTGCAAGAAGTCGTCGCCGAAGAGAGTATCCGAGTGCTAGGCTAGGTCAGCATGGTTTAATTTCGTTCTCTTGTATTGATACCCCAATTTTTTCTTCCCTTCTTCTCCCATTGACTGGGCTTCTTTTCCATTCATTCATTCATTCATTCATTCATTCTGTTCCATTTGTTAGTACTTTGGCCGCTGGACGCCATTGTGTCCTGTCCGGCCGCCTCGCGCCATAATGGCGGTTCTGATCAGCACCCAGGCCTTGATCGCGGCCTTCGCATTGTCAGTGTCCCTGCTCCTCCGTTCCAGTTCCTAGCCGGTCTGAGGAGATGAAGATGGGGAGATTGGAGAATGAACAAAAGGGCAAAGGGGTATCAGTTGGAGAGGATGGAGAGAAAGAGAGGAGGCCATGGGAAGGGATACGAAAACAGGGCTGGATGTTGGATGTTTGATGCTGGATGCTGGATGCTGGATGCTGACCATTCGGAAAATAGTGGAATCGTTGTCAACGCGGCGTCGGCAGCACTCTTTCTCAACATCAAGGGCCATGGATCAGCGATCTTTCGGGACGGCCTGAGGCTGGTCCTCATTACATTCCTTTTGAGCTCGGCCCTGTGGGCGCAGATTGGTTTCATCACGACGGCCATCGACGTGACGGCCTCGTCGTCGTGCCAGATCGCGTCCGTTTTCACCACTATTTTCGATCAGCTGGCCCGCTTCTCGATCGAGCAATACCTACTATGGGCCATCAACCAAGGCACGAAAGCGGGGGTGGCTCAGATGCTGCCCCAAGGGGTCCTCCTCGGCCGATTCGTCCTGGGCGCTGTTTTTGTCGGCTTCACGAAGCACCAGACCGTCGATGTCTGCGCGCCAACATCATCCGTCCTGGCGCTCGGCATCGTGACTGCTGTGTTCGATGCCTTGATCCTCGCCATCCTGTTTGGGAGGGCTGTCTCCGTCGGTGTGATGGCTAGCTCCAGGGAGGGGAACTCTCGCAGCAAGGCAATCATGTGGATCATTGGGGGGTTTGCGATCTGGACTGCGGTAGGAACTTGAGATTGATCTTATCTTCTCCGCCTGGCAAGCAAATGACTAATAATATTGGTCGTAGACGAGCGTGACGCTACTCCTTGGTCTGCCGACTATCGACGTCCTCTTCAGGACTGCCATCCCCGCGCTCGGTCTTTCCATCCTCATCAGTAAGCCCACTCCCACAGGACCGTTATCTATATGATAATAGCATTGCATGCAGCCTCCTATTTGATGGTGCTGACGTTACGATAGTCATCGTTACGGGCTCGACGGAAGTCCTCTCGACGGCTCCCAGACCGCGTCACTCGAGGCCACCTGAGTCTCCTACTCGGCACCTCGACACCCGTGACATCTCGACCTCGGACTCGGACGAGTACCCACCAATGCGGTATGAGGACTTGAAGCACGCCGAAGTCTCATCGGTGTCTGCGTTCGTCCAGCCAAGGGAAGCTCCCAGAGTCCAGCCCTCCGTTGGAGGTGGAATTGCACAGATCGCACCGGCGGTAACTGGAGTATCCGGGGTCGGTGGTGTAACAATTCAGGGAGCTCTGTTTCCTCCTCCGAGAGCAGTGACGGAACCCGTCTCAAGGGAGACCTCTGGAACTCGCAGGATTGTCATTCAGCAACAGGGTGGAAATCAGAAGAAGAGCCTGTTCGACTTGAGAGGAGGACCGGCGAGGGCCGTCACCGTTGGGAGACTAGCCATCTCCAACCCTATCCTCGAGTCCCAGGGCGAGCAGAACCCCCTGAACAAGATACCCACGATCGATCTCGAAACGGCGGTGAGGCACGAGAAGGAGCGCAGGGCAAACGATCTTCAACTGCAGCGAGAATCAGCTCTCATTGCCAAGCGTCCGGCGCCTCAACCCCCCAGCGGGTCCCAAGTACCGGATGGGATGAAGCGGGCTGTGAGCCTGAAGCGAAAGGATGTTGCCTCAGTTGCATCGCAGTCTGGCTTCAAGGCGAACTTGGAGCCCGTGCCAGTCGCAGCAACGACGACTTCGGCACAGCTTTCACCGGGCGTGGAAGAGATGCGGAGGAGATCGCCTCGCCGACCCCCTCAGCAAGAGCAGCAGCAGCAGCAACAAGAACAAGAACAACAGGACATGGCCCGACCTAACTCTTCAAGATTTATGCCGGAATCCCCGATGGAGGCAGACTCTCCGCGACGGTCTGTAGAGGAGGAGGTGATCACCGTTAGCATGAAGTCACCTGCCCCGGTTCAGCTAGTCAGGATGCCGTCTCCTCCCGCAACACTGTCACAGCAGCTCCAGAGATCGGAATCGGCGAAGTCCAGCAAGTCTGCTATGTCTGCTAGGGCACCATCTCCACAACAATCTCGACCGGACGATGCACCACCAAAGGTCATCGGAGCACCAACAAGGGCAGACAGGGCGACCATGGCGCCCCAGGCAAGCCAATTCCAGGCACCATTCTACGTGCCGATCCGCCCATCTCGGCAGCGGGCACCCTCGCCGGAAGCACCGCCTCCTGAGGGTCCCAAAACGGCCTTGCAGAGACGCCCCACGATCGGACTCCCCGGTAACCCAAAATCCCGTGCCGTTGCTGCTGCTGCAGCCACGGCAGCGAGGGAGTCAGGGATTCAAAGGCAGCAGACTGTCATGTTTGTCAACAACATCGTTTATGACGACCCGACCGTGGTTCAGAACATCATCGAGGGAGTCAATGCCAACAAGAACCTCAAGAACACCGACGTGGCGCTGGATGCTCGGGGAGCTGGGGAGGCTGAATTCCCACTGAAGTCGTCAAACTCAGTGGTTAACCGACCGCGACCGATCCCCCGGAAGCCGGAGAAGGACCGGGCAATCTTCCCGGCGGAACCGTCTCCCAACCAGGCGATGCAGCACCGGAGGACCAAGTCGGGCGGTTCCGTCATCAGCAGGAAGTCGACGATCCTTCAGTCTGCTCCGGGAAGCCCTACCCAGCTGCCGCCTCTGCCTCTGCCGCCTCCACCCAAGAGTGCAGGAGGTGTTGCGCGACCTCTCCCCAACAACACCAAGAGTATGACCTTTGACGAGAAGATGAATCTCTTCTACCCTGGTGATGCAGTCAGCGTCAAGCGCAGGTCGTCGGTGCCGGAGCTCCCGCCCGTACCGGCCAACTTCTTTGACTTTAGTGAGACAGCCACCCAACGGGAGGATGACGATTACCGCAAGTCAAAACGCACCACGAGGACAACCAAGACGTCGGTCAAGACCGACAGCATCCTCGACGTCGACGAGATCAACCGGGGGCCGACGATGCAAAATCGGTACACGGATAGGTCAAACCCGATGGACGCTGATAGCTCGTGGATGTCCGGTATCATGGACGTGGACGTGGGCGAGCCAATAGACTCGACGAATTGGATGAACTCAAAGAGGCGGCCTTCGGCAGACAACGCGGCTAAGCGTGCATCCTCACCGGTGATCCCTCCGCCCCGGCAATCCACCTGGACGGAGACGACGGATTCAAGGACCGATACGAGGACCCAAGACCAGGACGAGACGGCCACCATCAACTGGGGCTCAGTGCATTCACCAGTCGCCGCAGTTCCTGTGGCCAGACAGAATGCAAAGAGCACTTATATCCAGAAGAAGGAGGCTGCAGAGGCCAACATGGAGCCGGCCATGCCTCAGATTCCTTCTGGGTTCCTGCGCGACGCCAAGAGAGACGACAGAAGGGGAACGATGACGATAATGCTAGATGATGCAGCCTCGGGCCCGTCGCGAGGGTTTGCGGGTGAGGACGAGGAGGTGATGCTGTCCAACAAGGTCTACGGTGGTTGGCATCGGCGTGTCGGCGACGACTGCCCAACCTTCTCGGAGCGTAGGGAGAAGATGCGGTCGAGAATGCCTCCTCCCACCCCACTGCTCCTGGGTGCGCCGTCGACCCGGAACCCAGTGATTGTGAAGGCGGCAGAACCGTCTCCTCTGGAGTCGCCCGACCAGGCGCTGCAGATCATCCAGGACCAGCTGAAGAAGCTCGACCAGCCGAACAGGGACTCTGTCGAGAGCCAGGGCCGCCGCCTCGTCCTCCTTGACAATCTCGAGAAGGAGATGGACATGCAGGAGGGGCATTGGCAGGACATGAAGCACGGCTTAAGCAGGGATTCCTTGTCCACCATCAAGACGAGCCCCACGGTAGACTCGCGTCCCCAGTCGCTCGCCAAAACCCCAGTCGCGGACCCCATTGCCCAGCAGCAGCAGCAGAGCGCCAATCTGGCGGCTGAGCGGAGGGCGGCGAGGCGGGAAAAGATGAAGAGCGGGTATTCGCAAAAGTCGGTGGACGAGACCGCCTCTCTCGCCACCATCACCACTCCCAGGAGCTCCAACAAGACGAGGGCGGGCGGCTGGCAGCAGCGCCTCGCCGAGGCTCAGCTCGAGTTCGTGGGCAATGCGCCCGAGCTGCTAAGCAAGCGCAACATGAACTTCCTCACCTCGGCGCAGATGGGCAGCCCCACCCCGCCGGACACGGACGAGTCTGACAATGAGATGAGCGGCAAGATGGCGATGCGGATCGATGCCGTTGTGGCGCCGCAAGACTCTTCCCGGGCGTCTTCTCGCAAGGCCCTCTGGACGCCACTGACGAAGGACGAGACACAGTCGACTGGACTCCTATGGACGCCTTCTATTCAGCCTAGCAAGAAGGTCGCTGTCTCTGCTGTGCCTGAAACGGTCAACGTGCTCCCTGTTGTGGCCCGCCAAACCCCGCGGAGAGAGGCCGAGCCGCTTGCCATCCAGAGCACGCAGCTGTGGCAGGAGACCCGGGATGGGAAACGGACAACAACCAAACGGCCCACCACTGGTCTGTGGCAACCATCGTATGCACTGTCCCAGGCAGCCCCGCAGCCCCAGCAACGACAACAAGCCCGGCACGTGCAGAAGCCGCAGGAGCAGCAGCAGCAAAAGTCGGCCCGTCCGGTCACCATCAAGCCGCCCCGCCGAAGCCGGCGGGTGACGTTCCTCCCCGACATCCTTGAGAGTCCCGAGCCCCTGCCTGGCAAGCGCGGGACCCTGGGCATCTTCCAGTTCCCCTGGGGGGAGCGCTCCGACGTAGCGACCATCCACCCGCGCCAGACCATGTTCGCCATGCCCGGGACCATGACGTCGGGCGGCCCCGCCATCAACGCTGCCCTCGAGGCGAGGGCTAGGCAGCTCGAGGCGGCCGAATACTCCTCCTCCTTCTTTGATGATTATGACGATGATGGTGATGAGGCCATGGACTCTGACGACCTGGACGAGGACGGTTCTGACGAGGGCGATGACGACTTTGATGAGACCACGCTGTGGGAGATTGCCAGCCTGCTGAAGACGGAGAACCTCAACCTCCCCTCCAAGAATAGCCTCTTCCCGCCGCCTCGCCCAAGGGCTACCGTCGCTGCCGCGGCCCCCTCTGCCTTTGCCTCCGCCTCCGCCACCACAAGCTTCGTGGTTGACGACTACATGGGCGAGGCCGGCGAAGCACTGGAAGATTCCGACGTTGACGAGGAGGAGGAAGATGGCGATGAGGCCCGCGAGTCCATCATCGTCGGGCTTGACGGCATCATGCCCATGGCGGCCTCCTCCTCCCAGAGGCTCGCCGACAGGCCCCGCAGCGGCCAGGGCCAGGGCCAGGGCCAGACCGTCGCCCAGCTCTGGACCGCCGCCCGCAGGGAGCGGCGCCGCAGCCAGCACGGCCTGGGCCTGCCGCACCCGGACGAGCAGACGTGGCGGCGCCTCAACGGCAACGGCGTCACGGAGACTAGCCGGCCCAGGCCCAGGAGGTCGGAGGAGCCGCTGCCGGCCCCTGTCGCCGAGGGGCAGGCGCTCTGGAGGCCCATCACGGGGGCGACGCCGTCGCTCTGGAGGGCTTCGAGGGTCGCTAAGAAGCAGAGGAGGAGGAGCGGCCACGGCGGCAAGGGCGTCGTCGGCCGGCCGGATGAGGAGACGTGGAGCCGCTACGACGCCACCAAAGAGACGGTCCGGGCCAGGCCCCGGCCGTCAGAGCCCGCCGTCATCGAGAGCGTGGCGCTGTGGACCGCCCCTGCCGCCGCTGCTCCGGAGATGCCTGCCAAGTTCGGGGAGGCCTCGTCGGGAATGTGGTCCGCCCCAACCACCGTCATGACGGCCAAGAAGCGTCGCTCGTTCGTCGCTGTCGGCCACGAGGACAAGGACAAGAAGACGAGCACGAACATGGCGGAGAGTCTCTGGGCTCCTAGGCCCGCCTCTGGCCCGTCTGCTGAGGAGGAAGGGGAGGGGTTGTTCCGGGTCCGGCCGAATCTGCCCAGCAGCCGGTACACCGAGGAGGTGCCGGCCGGTGTGGGCATGGTCCGCAAGGCGAGGAGTTCCCCGGAGGATAAGTCGCTCGACAAGCTCTCCTCGACCAGCCTCTGGGCCTCTGAGGAGAATAGGGAGGAGGAGCGCCACTGGATCTCCGGTGGTGCGCGGCAGCGGCAGACGCCTTCGCCATCCAAGAGCGCCACCGCCCAGAAGCTGTCAATCCCGGCTTCCACCGCCGCGGGCTGGGGCCTCGCCCTGTACCAGGCCGAGGCCGCCAGCTACCTGCCCGAGTTCCTGCCGAGGTGGAACGCCTCCGGGGCCGAGTGGGACAGCGCGCTGAGGGAGGCGGTCGAGATGTCTGGCTATGCCGCCGAGGGCGACGAGGAGGAGTCGTCATTGTCGGGCGGATACGACCGCAGCATCAGCCAGCAGGACATGATCATGGCGCAGATCCAGGCGCTGGAGGAGGAGAGGCTGTTTGCCGAGCAGATGGGCCGCAGGTCGCTGATCGCGGGCGAGGGGGAGGTGGTCGTCGTGAACCTGGACGAGCAGCTTCCCCCCGTTCCGCCCGTGCCGGTTGAATACTACCAGTATCAGCAGCAGGAGTACCAGGCGGAGCCTGAGCCTCAGCAGGTGCAGATGCAGTACCAGTACTACCAGCCCGAGCAGCCGCAGTTCCAGCAGTACGAACAGTACCAACAGCCCCAGCCGGAGCCGCAGTACCAGCAGGAGCAGCAGTACCAGTACGAAGAGCCCCGCGTGCCCGTGTACCTGCTTGACCAGGTGTACAGCCAGCCGGAGATGCAATACCAGCAGCCGCCGCCGGTCCTGCAAGAGGAGCAGCAGCAGCAGCAGCAGTCCTACTACGGCGGCTATGTCGCCCCGTCCCCGCAGCCGATGATGGTCTTGGCCGATGTGGAGAAGGTGGTGAGCGATAATCAGCAGCAGCAGCATCAGCAGCAGCTCTGGGGTCGACCTACCTACGAGGCCACGACGACGACCAACAACAACAACATGCTCGAGCCGGCCTCCGACAAGGGCATGTGGCAGCCCAGCCCGGGGAACAGCCCGCCGCGCTCGCCGATGGGGAACCCCCAGATCATCACCCGCACCCCCGAGGACGCCGAGGCGGCACGGATCCGGTCGTCGCGGCCGAGGAAGGTCGAGGTCGAGTCCGTCGTCGACGAGGACGAGCTGAGCGGCGCGGGCGGCATGTGGACGCGGCCGCCCGGCGGCGGCGACGGCGACGGGAGGGACTGGCTTGAGGCCTCTAGGAAGAGGGCCAGTCAGGGGGTTGTGTTGAGGTACTAGTTGAGGTCAGATGCCTGACGGTGGATGGGGAGACAGTGGGGGATGGGGGGACTGTCCAAACTTTGATTCTACCTGACTATATTATTATTCATCTGTCGCCCTTTCCATCTACTTTGTCTCTGTCACTTTTATTTGCCTCAAGTTCCACCCTGATGGGCGTACTTGTGCCATCTACTTACTGCCACTACTACCGCCACTTTTCTTATTCTTCCTTCCCTTGATTTTACATTTCCCGTTTGTTAACTTGTATGTATCTATAATGGACACAGTGCCATTCCATTCGTTCTATATATATACCTGCCCACCTTCTTGGTATTTGCTTCTACGCAGTATATGGGTACCATTTATAAAAGATGTTTCCCTCCCCCAATGCCATCAGTGAGACAGAAGGATTCTACCCTTGTTGTGCACACCGACGAAGACACGGGCCTCGAAGTCCGCCATCGATACAGCGCGCGTTGTAGTGATAGGTTCAGCTGCTTGATACAGCCTCTCACAGCACGAGAGCAGCCGGGAAACGGCATTGTGTCAAGCCGTGTTATGTGCTGAGCAGCATCGCTGTCGGACGGGAACGGAGACGGAGTGTCGAGCAGCCCCACGGAATGATATAAGGACTAATCTTCGTTGCCAATACCTACCTAGGCAATCATATTGAGTCACCGAATGGTTTTTGTACGAGCTTCGCAAGAACTCCGACCACGTAGGTGGGACGCGCACTAAGGAAATTGGAGACCACCTCAGTCGAGTTACTCGGTTGTGTCTGCCAGCCTGGCCAGTGTCGGGAAGGTTTCGGGTGGGGAATCAGATGATGCTATGGGAAGTTCGGCGGCTGGCGGGACTGTCGGACTCCTGTTCGGCAAGAACGGCCCTCTGTCTCTACGGCGTATAAAGGAGGCACTAGTGTGACTAACTGCTTTTATTCTTGCATCAGGGAGACAAGGAAAGCCAGGGACCTGCCTAAAGCGACCGAATTTCTTCATACGAGTCACACGCCTGCGAAAGACGGCCCGAGAAACAACAACAGATGGCATCGGGACAGTTCTTCGACCCCATGGCCCTACTGAGGGCCGCGCCGCTGGTGACTTCGAGCATGTCGCTGTGGTACTGCGTGGACCAATACATGTTCTTCGACCGCATGTCCAGCCCGGAACTACGAGATATCGGGACCAAACTTCTGCCGGGATTCGTAAGTCTTCCCCCATCAACACTGTTTCGGCTGATGGGAATGAGGACAAGGGAAAAGATCAGCCCTGAGAAACGAAGAAGAAAGAAAATGGCTGACCACTGAAAAAACGAATGAAACAATTTTCCCACTACTACCAGTGGAGGACCTTCCTCAACAGGGGCCTCGCCTGCATCTTCTCGCTCTACCTCTCGTCAGCGGCCGCCGGCTTGACCAACTCGAGGGTCGGCCCGGAGGCGCTCGCCGCCACGGGGGCCGGGCCGTGGTACGTGGCGGGCGGGCTGCTCTCGCTCGGGCACTTCGTCTTCGTGCCGGCGGTCACGGGTAAGATCAGGGCGATGGTGGAGGCTGACGACGACGCAAAGGGTGGCCAGGCGTGGGTCTGGCAGCGGAGGTGGCTCCGGGTGCACGCCATTCGGTCGTGCACCGTCGACCTTGCCGGCTGGGCTTGCTTCGTCGTGGCGGTCATGAAGGGGCTGAAGGGGGCTTAAGGGGGGAGGGGGAAAGGAGGCACCAAAAGGAGAGTGTAAAGGTTGCCTGCCTAGGGATCCGTACCTTGGTAAGGCATCATTGTTTGTTTGGCGTGGGGTAGGTATCCGGCTAACCAACCCCGCTGATTGCCCAACTTGAATGTTGATACCCGACGGATAATAAAATCTTTGTACGTTACGTACTACATTTGATGTCATACATGATACGTTCGTTGGGCTTCCGTTGACATTCCCGGAAAGTTAACTACCACCGCCAAATCAACTCTCCAGCTCTGCGCCGAGGAAGGGAAGTTTAGAAGACGCCGACAACGGCGACTCAGCAGCTGCGGTAGCTGGCTTAGCCAGCCGCTAACAACCTTTCCAAGTTCCGACTCCAGCACGCAGCACAGCTAACCTACTCCGTACGGAGTACCTACTCCACTGCTGACCCCAATTTCCCCTCCTTACTCTCCCTCCCCATCCCCATTTAGCGACGCAGAATCAATGGCCACCCCCAAGAAGCAGCCCAACCCCAACCCCTTAACTGGTGATGGCGAGTCGGGGTATGTGGGGGTTTTCCGCACCCGCGCCATACCTCGGGGTCAGGTCCAGCGACCTTCGGCGGGATGTGCGGCCTGCCCGGAGAATATATACCGAGGGACTGCTGGCTGTCCACTCCCCTTGGGCGCTCCCAGGGCGGCTGTCTCTGAATCGAGTCCTTTTTTGGTCCTCTTCGTCTTCCTTGACTGTTTATTTCTTCCTTCTATCGAACCACTAACGAAGTGTGTCACTTTTGTCTCCTCCGCCTCCTCCTCCTCCTCCTCTCTCCTACACTGCTTTGCCCACACGCTACCGAGTCTCTCTCCAACACCCTTTTCGTCGTCGTCACATCATCGGGCAGAAACAAACTAGACTGAAGCAGACGCACGAAAGGTCAGCGCCACAAAGATGGCCTCCTCGCGTGAGATCACCATCACGGGCTGGACAACCAGGGACGTGCGGTTCCCGACCTCGCTGGACAAGACGGGGTCGGACGCGATGAACGCGGCGGGCGACTACTCGTCGGCCTACTGCATCCTGCAGACGGACGACCCCCAGTTCTCGGGCCACGGCATGACCTTCACCATCGGACGGGGCAACGACATCGTCTGCGCGGCCATCAACCACGTGGCCGACCGCATCCGAGGGCGCACCCTGTCCTCCCTGGTGGCCGACTGGGGCGCCACGTGGCGCCACCTGGTCAACGACTCGCAGCTGCGCTGGATCGGCCCAGAGAAGGGCGTGATCCACCTGGCGCTGGGCGCCGTCGTCAACGCCGTCTGGGACCTCTGGGCCAAAGTCCTGGGCAAGCCCGTGTGGCGCATCGTGGCCGACATGACCGCCGAGGAGGTGGTGCGCTGCGTCGACTTCCGCTACATCACCGACGCCATCACCCCGGAGGAGGCCGTCGCCATGCTGAAAGGGGTCGAGGCGGGGAAGGCGGACAGGATCCGCGAGGCCGAGGCCAGCCGCGCCGTGCCCGCCTACACCACCTCGGCCGGCTGGCTCGGCTACGGCGAGGACAAGATGCGCGCCCTGCTGGCCGAGACGCTGGCCAAGGGTTACCGGCACTTCAAGGTCAAGGTGGGCGGCGGCGTCGAGCAGGACCGACGGCGCCTGCGCATCGCCCGCGAGGTGATCGGCTTCGACCGGGGCAACGTGCTCATGGTGGACGCGAACCAGGTCTGGTCGGTGCCCGAGGCCGTCGAGTACATGGAGCAGCTGGCCGAGTTCAAGCCCTGGTTCATCGAGGAGCCGACCTCGCCCGACGACGTGCTCGGCCACCGTGCCGTGCGCGAGGCCCTCCGCCCCTTGGGCATCGGCGTGGCAACGGGCGAGATGTGCCAGAACCGGGTCGTCTTCAAGCAGCTGCTGGCGAGCGGGGCCATCGACGTGTGCCAGGTGGACGCGTGTCGGCTGGGCGGGGTCAACGAGGTGCTTGCCGTGCTGCTGATGGCGCGCAAGTTCGGCGTCCCGGTGGTGCCCCACTCGGGCGGCGTGGGCCTGCCCGAGTACACGCAGCACCTGAGCACCATCGACTACGTCGTCGTCACGGGGCAGAAATCGGTGCTCGAGTACGTCGACCACCTGCACGAACACTTCCTGCACCCCTCCGTCATCAGGGACGGCTACTACCAGACCCCGACCGAGCCCGGGTACAGCGTCGAGATGAAGCCCGAGAGCATGGACCGGTTCGAGTACCCGGGGAAAGAAGGGGTCAGCTGGTGGAGGAGCGAGGAGGCCAGGTCCATCCTCGAGGGGGAGAAGATATAGATGGACCTTCCTCAGTGGTAATATGGAAAGCAGGAAGAGAGAGGAGAGAGGGAGGGAGGGAGGGAGGGAGAGGCGGGGGTCGAGCCGATACTGGCTCTTCCGCAGGGCAACGATGGCATCCTGTGTGGCCATACTTCACTTTCCTAAGGGAGGGCGAGGAGTGTGCTACCCCCTGGTCAACGTAGTGTATTGACATTTTGACACAGTATGCTTTTTTTCCCGACATGTACTCTTTTTCAAACTTACATTCAAGGGGGTCCGACCGACAATATGGTCGTACCGCGGGGCAACGATGGCATCCCGTACAATACCAGGCAGAACTGTTGTCCCAGGGAAGGGAAAGGGTAACCACACAAAAGAGGGGGTTCGGCCTGAAAGGTTTGGCCGTTCCGTAGAGCAACGATGGCATCCTGTATGGCTCTTTGATCTCTCAGGGCCATCCTCAAGAGGAAGATGGATAGTCCTTCATGGGGACTCGCTCTGAAGAAGAAAACAAAGAAAAAGAAGGAAAAGAAAAGTTGTAAGAAAGGGAGTCCGACCAGATGCTTGACCGGTCCGCAGGGCAACGATGGCATCTTGTATAATAAATACTACAACGTTATCCCTTCAATACATTGCACCCTGTGAGTGACAAAAGGAAAACGCATCAATCGGTGGCGAAGGGCAGAGCATGAGTGAGTGACTACAAAGCAGCCCTTTCTATTTCTCTTCCGTGTGCCGTGGTCAGGTAGGCAATCTTTCGGTATATTCCTATCTATTGTCTAGGTGTGTTAGGGGGAGGGGTAGGTGTGCAAGCGGGGTATGGTGAGAATGATGAATTTGCAGGGGGAAAAAGATCGAAGATAAACTCAGCGTAAACGAAAAGAGAGAGAAAGTGAAAAGAGTGGTAAAATCATGTCCACCCATCTCCCCAACGCCATCCATCATCCCGTACGAATCACGAGTCCGAGCGAGCGAACCAAAAACCCCATCACCCCCTTCAAACAGCACCCGGCTTCTGGCCGAGGTAGACGAGGCCCACGCCCTGGAGGGGTTGCGGGTGGCCCTCAGCATCCGTGTCCGGCTTGAACCGGTCAAAGTCGTACGCCGCGTCGACGGTCCACTCGTCCCCCGGCACCGTCACGCCCATGTCGTGGCAGTGGCCCATGTCCGAGACGCGCTGCCTGCCGGAGCCGTCGACGAAGCCCGGCTTGGTCGCGTAGCTCGCGATGGCCGTGCAGACGGGCTCGCCGCTGCGCCGGTGCACCAGGTGCACCCCGCCGTCGGTGAGATGCCCGCCCGTGGCCCAGACCGTCATGTTGCGGCCCAGCTTGGGGGCCTTGCCGCCGTCGCCGCTGTCGGCCTCGGACGACGGCTCCGGGAAGACCCAGGGCGAGGGCTGGCTCACGGTGAAGGACGGCGGCATCCCTGGCGGGACGGGCAGGAGCGAGTGGTTCGTGTTGCAGGGCTCGGCGACGTCGAGCCAGAGCGGGGTGATCACCTCGAACTGGCTGAGGGCCGTGTCCTTGGGGATCCACTCCCACTGTTTGGGTGTCTGGTTAGTTGATCTATCCTCTTCCATGTACTGTTTCGTGCTTTCTTTTTTCTTCTCTTCGTTTTGATATTCCTGTATGAGTGTGTCCCCGGGAAGCTTCTTACCTCGATGGTGATCATGACCTTCTTGGTCTTGTCCTCGCCGCTGACTGATTGAGCCATGTTCAGGACTCCGATGGTGAAGAAGAAATTCTCCGAGTTCAGCTCGTATCCGACTTTCAGCGCTCTAGAGTTACACATTTTAGATTGTCAGTTGGTCTGATATTTTCGAAGGATGAAGAGGAAGAAGAAAATACAACACACCCAGCCTTGCTAAAGTCGATGCCGACCCGCTCGTTGCCACCGGCGAACACGCGCTGTCGCTTCTGATCCGGGCACGACGTGTCCGGCCGGGTCGGGTTGACGACGATGACGTACTGGAGCAGCATGTCGGAGTCGACGTTGGCGTCGCTGCCGTCCTCATAGACCAGGTTGGGGCGGAAGTAGGTGACGATGCAGTCGCCGCAGGGCGCGTGCATGCCCTCGATCGGCAGCAGCGTGGCCGGCGCGACGCTGTACGGGCCGAAGGTGAAGACGCCACGCTGCGAGCCGAGCTCCTTGAAGTTCTGGCCCTCATGCTGCTCCTCTGCTGTGGGAGGTGGACGGTTAGTTTTGAATAAAAGGGAAAATGTCACCGCGGGGGGCTAAGGTAGGGAGAGGGAGAGATCTGTGTAGACTGGAGGCAGGATAAAAGGGAAATGAACCAGGAAACCGTACTCTTCTTGAAGGCTGTGACGAGCGCGTCGTTCTCGGCTATGTCCGAAGGCACCACACCCCACGGCTCAGACAAGGGAAACTTGGATAGAGCGCGATCATGCTGGACTCCCTGAGGAAGAGAGTGTGAATGCTGAGCTCCAAGAGCCAGCAGCGTGGCGAGGTGAAGTAGTTTCATGCTGAGGGGACTGTGAGCGGATAGTATCGATGACTTCTGGGAAGAATGTTTGGACTTCGAAGGAAGTCGCCTTGTGTAAGGTCTACGGGGAAGGGTACGTGATAAGTCAGTAGGTCCGACGTGAGACTGCAGAGTTCAGAAAGGCGAAGATGAGAGACGGCTGCCAGGCGTCACGGGTGCTGGAGGGATGTTAGGAGAACGGAGCTGATGATGGCCAAAGAGCAATAAGAGAGACTGGAGGAAAATAGAGGAGAGAGGAAAAGCGAGAGGGGAAGAGAGAGAGAACGAGAGAACGAGATAGAAGATGGGTTTGTGTGGGAAAGAGGAAGCAGAGGAGTCCGACTTTGTTGGGAAGAAGTGAGATATGTATAGTGAGACGGAGCCTGGAGGTCACATCTTGGGGGGCACCCTCAACAAAACAAAAATGAGGAAGACAAATAATCAAGGATTTTGGGACGAAAACAAACAGAACAGTACTAGCTAGTGATCATTGGCTTTTGAAGATCCATGGGCCACCTGGACCTATTATTCACAGCCGCCTTAGAGATGTGACCCCTTCATTGGTGCGCCATCTAGTCACTCAACCATTCGTCCGTACCTTCCTGGGGGGGAGCCGTATCTGCCTGATAGCCTCAGCCGCACCATGTCGAGTTTGTCTATCGTGCCAAACATTCGATATCATTACCTCGTGTTTTGTTTTATTTTGTCTTCTTCTCATGAGTCTTTGTGAATCAAGGGCCTCTATGTGATGCCGTAGTCTGAGACGCCCGAAAGAAGGAAAACAACGAACGGAAAGGGAGAAAGAAAATGAGGAGCTCTGAAGCTTGTAGGAGTCATCCCCTGCCCAGACAATGGGAAAGAAGGAAAGAAGGAAAGAAGGAAATCAAATAAGTAGGTATACTACCAACTCAGCAACCCTTTCTGCCTGTCAAATCCTCCCCGGAGCTGTGTCTCCGGCTTGACCACCTTGCCCTGCAGGATGGTGTACCGCACTAAGTTCTCACAGTCCTGGGGCGCCACCCTGGCGAGCCAGATACACTGCCCGGCGCCGACGTCGCCCCCATCGTCATCACCATCGCCATCACCTTCTGCTCCCCCTCCAGCTGCTCCTTCATTCCCGCCCGCCTCAGCACCCTTGGCACCATCATCAGCGGTAGAAGCAGGAGTAGCAGCAGCAGCCGTCTTAGACTTGGCCTTCTCCCCCACCGCCTTCCCCTTCCTCGCCTCCGCTAGCAGCCGCAGGATCTCCCCGTCCGTCCTCCCCGCCCTCTCAACGCCGTCAAGCCCGAACGCGTCCGGGCGCCGGTAGACCATCACGTTGGCGCTGTACTTGTGCCCCCCCACGTGCGAGATGAAGTAGATGCCCACCCCTCCCGGCCGCTCGTCGTCCAGGTCCCGGTACAGGCCAAGGGGCCGGAGGTGCCGCTCCAGCTCTCTCCGGAGCAACGGGGCGCTCTGCCCGCACCGCGCGTCGCGCGTCCTCTGCGAGCAAAGGAGAACCAGCGCCCTGTGCGGCGACGGCCGCGACGTCAGCGTCTTGAGGCCCGCGGGTGCCGGCTCGGGCAGGTCAGCGCCCAGGCGCGGGTGGGAGGCCGAGCGGGGCATGGACACGAGCGTAAGGGGGGAGGACGTCGTCGGCGAGGCGCCCACGTACTCCGACATGAGGGTGGGCACCGTGGCCGGCGTCACGTTGCCCACGACGGTGAAGGCGGGCAGGAGCAGGACCGTGGTCGGCTCCGAGTAGTCGCTCGTGTGGTGCGGGGTGGGCATGTTGGACGCCGAGAGCATCAGCCTCCCGTTGGCCGGCCTCTCGCACTTGTCGATCGCCTGCATCACGCTCCCCTTCTCGTCCGCCACGTCCCTGACCCAGTCCGACTTGCCCGTGGCCACGAGCACGTGCGTGCTCCACCCCTTGACGTGGCCGTACAGCACGTCCGACTCGTCGATCTTGAATCCCTTGGGGTACCTGATCGTGCATGACTCGCAGTCGTGGACGCAGTCGTCTCCGTCCACGGCCGGGTCCGTCCGGGGGAAGAGCCTGTCCACCGGCGCGGCCGGCCCGGGGCCGGAACTGCCGTCGTCGCCGATGGCTAGCTTCTTGGCGCTCTCGAAGAGCGACTTGAGACCCGTCGCCATCTTTTGCTTCACCGGTGGGCGCGGCAGTGACCAGCCCGAAAAGGAGGAGGACGCTATTTGCGCTGGCGCTCCTTTGGTTGCATCAGCAGTGCCATTTCCTTGGGTGCCGTTGCTAGCTGCTGAAGGCTGCGGCGGTGCCGCTGTCTGTGTTGTTGGTGTTTGTGGCGTTGGTGGGGACATCTTGATCTTGAAAAACCGCTACCTTTTCCTAGCCGTCTGGTGCAAGCCGTGAGAGAAAAAAAAGAGTAGCCTAAATGGTCCTACTCCCCGGGAACCAGGCGGGCCAGGGCTCGGATCCAGCGGCGATTTTGGGCGATTTTGGTGGGTTTCTCAGGCCTAACTCAGGCGAGACTGTGGTGCTCCAGCGAGGAAGAAACGGCTAGCAAATTCGAGTGAGGAAGAGCTGCCGGTGGTGCCGGCTTCTGGTGTGGTTGGGGTAATCTTTCTTCCCCAATCCTGTCTATCAGCTTCCCCTTTTTTCCTCCTCTCTCGCAGCAACTACGTATTGGTCCTCTTCCCACTGAACTGCACGCTTGAAGCCCTGGGTTTTGAGGATCGAGGTCGAACCAGCGGAAAGTCGCAGTCAGCCAGCCTGATAAGTGATGAGACCGGAATCCGAATTATGTGATCATCCAGTGGACAGCGAAGTCAGCTGTCTGACGGACCAGTGTAAGCCCGGCATGCCACAGTTATTTATTCCAACACGGTACTCGCCCAGAAGCCCGGAGGCTCAGACCGAAAGCCTATCATTATCTCCGTCTCGGTCATTTCGAGACCGCCTCTTTTGGACCAGGTATCCGTCGGTCCCTCGTATTACCGAGTCTTTCCTCGGACGTTTGGTGATCCAGACACACAGTGCTAGCACTTGCGAGTAAGTTTCCCTGCCAACTGCGGGCTGGTTGACGGGTGTGGTACGTAAGTATTTTATGAGCCCCCAATCCAATGTTCCTGGATGCGTGCGATTACTCCCTACTCCCTGCCCCGCCTTATCAGATTTGCACTGCCGGCGCCCAGCATTATTATCAGATCGTCGACCTGGAGGGTGAGATACCCCTGCCACAATTGACAGCCCGCCTCCCTGCCCATCGAGGTGCCTCGTAGGTATTACGTAGGCTGGCTTCCAGTCCTCCGTTCATTTATGCCAGGTTAACAGAGTTTAGACTGATGCCCGCATCACACGTCGAACAAAAGGTCTAGCCAGATAGATACAACTGATACTCCGCATTCCACCTGAACTTAGCAGTAGCTCAAGCAAAACAACTCTGAGGGTACCTGGTCAAGTAGTGACCATCAAATCCGAGGTCTCCTCCTACCCCAAAATTACACTCAATGCCTAGGGGTGGACCTACCATTCCACTAACTATCTTTGGTAGTCATTCCATTGGTGTACAGTTTCCGCACTACCCGATCTACCCAGGTGCCTCTTGATGGAAGAGAGCACAGCACTCTTGGCTTGACCTGCTGCTGCATGTCTGAACGAAAATAGTGTGCTGGGCGTTGCCTCAATGAACGAACATGTTGAGAACACGGTCAAACAGGCAAGAAAAGAGTAGAATAAAACAAGAGGCTGTACCATCCCGTAGATAAACCAACAGGCCCAGGGTACTATAGAGAAGACGGACCAAAGAAAACAAAACAAAAACACCAGAATAACAGGCAATGAGTACCAAACAGTCGTACAATCAAGCATCGCGTGCTCAGCAGTGACAAACACAGAACAAACAAACATCGAACAAACAGCCGGAGCAACCCTGCATGACCTTCCCGTACCCTCCCCGAGATCTCATTACGGACATCAAGCATCAAGGTAGGGTCACCGCCAATCTCTCTTCCTTCCCCCTCCCCCTCCCCCTCTCCCACTCCTCCTGCTGTGCTGCTGCTGCTGCTGACCCCCCATCACGCAGTCTTCTTCCTCGCCTCCTCGTACGCCTCCGCCTCGCCCTCCACGCCCTCCTCCTCATCCTCGCTGTGGAGGTACTCCCCGTCCTCCCCCTCGTGCCCGTCCACGCCGATCTCCATCCCACCCCCACCCCCGCTGCCGTTGCCGTCACCATCGCCATCGCCACCGTCACCACTGCCCCCCCGACCTCCCTTCTTCCCCCCATGTCCCCGCCGCCTCCGGACCTCCCCCCTCTCCCTCATCGCCTCCCTGATCTTCTGGCTGGCCTCGTCGAAGCCCTCCTTGGAGTCGAGGCTCGTGAACCCGCCGACGGGGAAGCCGAACCCGCCGGACCCGCCGGCGCTGCTGGTCCGGCTCCTGGACCTCGAGGGGGGCCGCGTCGCGAAGATGCCCACCTTGCCGATGTTGCTGAACGACTCGTTGCGCGGGATCGCCCGGCTCGAGGTCGTGCTGCGCCGCTGGATCCCGCCGTGGCCGTGGGGGTGGTGCGGCGGCGTCGTCGCCGGCTCGAACGTGATGCTGGCCGAGGACTGCTCGCTGTCGCGCCGCTTCTTAGGCTTGGCGGTGGGCGAGACGGGCGAGAGCGGCGGCCCGGCGGCGGCGGCGGGTGGTAGTGGTGCTGGTGGGGCGACTATGCCCACGCTGCCGTCGGGCGCCTTGATGAGCCTCGTCTGCTCAAAGTCCGGGAACATCTCCGGGCCCAGCGTGTTGATCAGCGTGGTCACCTCGGCGCTTAGCTCAGCCCGCTGCTCCTGCAGCTGCTGGAGGTTGTAGCCGCTCGAGGGGGACATGCAGAGCAGGAGCGGGCGCAGCGACTTGAATATGTCCATGCCGATCTCGCCGAACCGGAAGGCCGCGAACGTGACCGAGATGAAGAAGGGCCACCCGACCAGCCAGACCGTCAGTGCCACGAGCTTCCAGTCCAGCGCCACGAACCAGGCCGGCACGTGTCCCCACAGCCCGTCCGTGAGCACTTTGTAGGCCAGGAACATGCAGTAGAGGTTGTACAGCGTGGGCGCGAACGCCATCGACACGAGCAGCTTCCACGTCGCCATCACGTCCCTGCCCTGGATCTTGACCGACGACCCCGCCAGCGCCTCCTGCGCCTTGCGGACGCTGAACAGCTTGGCCACGATGAAGACGGGGGCGAAGAGCACGAGCCCGGGAAGGGTGGCGAAGAAGAGGACCAGCAGCTTGACGAGCCGGTAGGTGAAGGAGCGCACGACCTTCACCCAGGACATGCGCGTAACTTGCACCTGGTGGTCGCGCAGGTTGAGGTACCGCAGCGAACGGTTGTACTTCTTGACCGACTCGAGCACCTTGATGACGCGCTCGTCGTCCTTGTAGCGCTCGTAGCCTAGCGCCAGCCGTCGGTTGAGCTCCACCACGACGGGCAGGGGGAGCTTCTTGCCCGTCGGGTTGTAGAGCCTCCTGGCCGCCTGTATGAGCATCAGCGTGTCGTAGTCCGGCGTCGAGACCGTCACCGCGGCCAGGCTGGCGTGCACCATGTCCAGCAGGGACCCGATCGCCTCGCGCCGCTGGTTGTTCTTGTACTTGTGCACCAGCTCCGGCGGCACGTCGATGGCGGCCCCGAACTCGATCACCGCCCGGGACCGGAACTTGTGCGCGTGGAAGTAGTTCATCCCCACGGGCACAATCTTGACCCCGCACTCCGGATTCTCGGCCATGGCGCCCAGGGCCATGATGGCCACGCCCGGCTTGAGCGGCAGGAGCTCCGTCCGGTCGTGGCTCCCGCCCTCGGGGAAGATGCCCACGCACCCGCCCGCCCTGAGCCGCGCGAAGACGGCCTCGTACACCTTGCTCTGGTCGATGTGCGGCGCCAGCTTGAACTTGGTGCCCTGATATCCGTCCTTGCAGCCCCTCACTTCCTTGTTCCCGAAGTTCCCCTCCTCGTCAATGTCATCCCGCCCCGTGAGCTGCGACATGGGCAGCCTCCCCTTGAGAGGCCTGCGGATGCGCAGCTCCTCGGGACCCACGATCTGCGCGATCTCCGTGTTGGACCCGGTCTGCCCCTTTATCGAGGGCAAGAAGAGGCCCCCTCCGACCTCCCCCTCCTGGTCGAACCTTGTGCCCACGCCGCGGATTAGGGTCGGGTCGTTGATGGGGTCTGGCATGTAGATCGTGCCCGTCGTGGGGCGGGCGGCGTCCTGGGCGCGGCCGACGGGTACGGCCCCAACCTGCCGCGAGGCCCAGCCGATGAAGCCGTGGACTGACTTCTGCGCCACGAGGAGGGAGACACGTCGGCCGGCTTCGCGCTTGAGCGTGCGCTGGAGGATGAGGGCGTCGACAAACTGTTGTGGGCGGGATCGCACCAAGGCGGTTTCCATTAGACACGAGGGGATCGACGAGGTGGCGGGTGGAGGGTGGAGAGGTGTTGGGTTTCGCGCGAAATAAATATATCTCGATATTACACCATGTACATACCTGGTTCGCATGAGGGGCAGCGACGAAGAGCACCGGCCCCGACCTTGGCACCTTCCAGGAGCTTCTGGGGTGTATCTCACGGAAGAAGAGGTCGGCGAGGATGGACGTACACCACAGGAAGCTGTCATACTTCCACTCGACCATAGGGTAGATCTGGGCGGCCGACTTCACCTTCTTCCGCGGCGCCCTGGGGGCACCGACTTGACCATTGGAAGCCATATCGCAGAGTATAGCCAGGCAAAAGCGGCAAGGTAGAGTGAGGAGAAAGGGAAGAGGTAAAGGAAGGGAGGGGAGGTAGAAGTTTACTCGCCCATACGACCTGCCCGGAGGCTGTGGGATTTTGGGAGTAAGATAAGGTTGTACTAGAAGGGAGCGATCGATGAACGATACCCTCGAGAAGCTTAAGACGGTTGTGATACTGAAGGTGGCTACTTGTCGCCCTCGGCAGACTGATGCATCGAAATGGGAGGGTTGTAAGTAGGTAGCTTAGGTACGGAGGTATGTAAAATTGAGCGAGGCAAGCCGGGAGGGAGGAGGCAGGCTAGGAAGGATTGAAGACCATGGCTATGGGTTACGTAGTAGTAGCTGACTCTAGAAACTCGTACGCACTCAGGAGCGCGGGACAGGAAAAAAAAAGAGGAAGAAAAAATGCCCAGGGCTGTTGGTGTGGAGTGAGGAGGTACTGTCTGTTAGATGGAAACTCCTCGTGCTAGCTAATGCGACAGAACAACTCCTTTCTGCCCCTTTGGCTACAACCTGCCTATTCGGCCCTGCCTCAGTTGCCAAAGGCTGTCTGGACGAGAAATAACTTGTATGCGGACCTCGACGGAAATGGCTTATCACTTGCTTCTCCTTTTGTTACATGTTTGACGAGTTGGCTTTCTCTCCCCCCGATGGTGGCTTGTCGCAGAGGAAGCCTAGCCTGACATCGAACAAGAACGGCGTCATGTACGGTCATTGCGGCGGGCGTTCATCCATCTCAGTTGTTCGCGATTAGGTAGCTTCCAACCTCTGTAATAATCTAGTTATGCCGCTATCCCGCCGAGCGGGCTCTTCTGCCTGTTCATTTACCTGCCTAGGCTTGTTAAGCAAGGAGCTAGAATTTTGCATTTAGAAGCGTCAAGAGCGTCTTGCTGAGTTGCAATATCCAGTATCTACCTACATGTGCCTACGTAACAACCTCCCAAGCTCGCCTAGGGTTCAAAGCTTCAAAAGTTGCTGGGTTTACAAGTATCACATTCCACGGCGGGGTTGCCTGTTAAAGGGATACAATAGTCAAGTCAACTAGGTATGCATGGGTGCACCCTGCTACCTAGCAGTACCTAAGCCAGACCCTCTGAGTTGCTAGAGTCCAAGCAGAGTCTTCCTCAGCTCATCTACTTTCCACCCTATGTAGCTCCCTAGCATGACATCTCTGTCACATCAAGCTGCAGATCTCAAGTGAGACCCAAGCTCCCCGCACCCCGGCCCCCAGAGAACCGTTGTGTCCACCAGTCACTGAATCACTGACGCGTAGTTGTACTATCACCGTGAGCCGAGGGTGTGAAGCAGTCCCAACAATTTCCCAATCCCCTCACGCAGCCGAGTGTCATGTTGGGAAAAGGAACTCAACTTTGTCTTCTCGCACGATAGGTATGATGGACAAGACGGACAAGCGGAAGATCAGGGCTCAAAGTTGAGCTCATTAAATCTAATCCCGGAAAACAGATAGCGCGGCCCCGGCCGAACTCGAGTGGCTTGAGTGGATAGGTAGGTTTTAACGTTCCAGTCATACCATAATCATGAAAGCATGTTTTCTTTGTGCAACATGCAAGCCACCGGCCATGCGGGTTCTCACGGAGTTTATGGATTGGGTTGGGGATTCTTAGTCAGCTCCCCAATCTGGTGGAGCTTACCTGGCAGCCTAATCGTAACGAAGAACGAAGGGGTTTCTAAAGAGTAGAGAAAACAGGAGATTAGGCACTTTCGAATCCGTGGAACTTATAATTGTGCAACCGAAAAGAGGCCGAATACAATCAACGGTATCGTGCGATGTGTTGAGATGTGGAAACTAGTAAGATATACTTATGCGTGCTGGTTCGTTTGTGTTCCAATAACCCAGCTGGTGATCTACCTGCTTAGGTAGTCTAGATACCTTAGGGAGTAGAGGCAGATAGGTAGAGAGTAAACATATATGTCATGTAGGTACTCATAACAACCAGCACCAGCAGCCAGCAGCATCCAAATCCTTCCCATCTAACCTTCCACCTCGCCCTCACTTCTTCGCCCTCCCCTTCCCCTTCCCCTTCCCCCCTTTCCTCCGCTCCTCCGGCACGCTGACCGTGCCGCCCTCCACCTCCCCGGCCTCGACCTTGCCCTCGCTCTCCAGCTCCCTCAGTTTCTCCTGACCGGAGATGAACATGGTCAGGTCCCGGTTCGTCTCCCTTAGCTCCTCGTTCTCCCCCTTGAGCTTCTCCACCTCGGCCCTCAGCGAGTCCACCTCCCGGTTGACGTGCTCGATCCGCGCCATGAGGCCCTCCCCGACGCGACGCTCCTCTTGCAGCGACCTCCCCAGCGACCGCGCCAGCTCCCCGGACTTGTCCGCCCGCCTCCGCTCCCGCTCCACGTCCCGCTCGAGCGACGGCACCATCTCCCGCGACAGCGCCGCGTGCGACGCCCTCAGCTCCCCGAGCTGGGCCAAGGCGTCCGCCGCCTGGGACGCCGCCGACTCTGCCGCGCTGCTTGCCTTGGCCGCCTTGTCCGCCGCCTTGCTGACCAGCTCCTCGAAGTAGACCCGCTGCGACTCGAGCTGGCTGGTCAGGAGGTGGGTGTACTCCAGCCCGATGCGGTCCAGCTTGGCCCGAGGGACGACGTCGTCGTCATCGTAACCCTCCTCCTCCTCCTCATCCCCGTCACCTGAGTAGTCGTACCCGTCGTCTTCACCGCCGCCTTCCGCACCACCACCCCACCGAGGATCGCCATGCCGTGTCCGCCGCTGCCGTCGTCCTCCACCACGTCGCCGCCGCCTAGGCCCATTGTTGTGATTGCTGTCGTTGTGATGACCATCGTTCTCCTCCGGCAGCTCAAACACCTTCCCGTCCCCCTTGGCCCGGATCAGCCGGTGCACCCATATGTCCCCCGCGTAGTCCCACACGTGCTGCGTCTCGAGCTCGAGGCTGAAGCTGTGCGCTGTCTCCTTCCAGTGGTCCTTGGCGTGCCCGCCCTTGTACCGGCCGCACCCGACGTTGCCGCAGATCAGGCAGATCCACAGGTCCGAGTCGCAGTCGCACACGCTGCAGAGGTTGGACACGCCCCTGCCGAACGGCACCTCGGCCCCCTTAGCCCCTGCCGCCGCCCCTTCGCTGCTGCCACCCGCGGCCGTGGGGGAGGAGGAGGCCGCCCCGGCCGTGGGGGAGGAGGAGGCCGCCCCGGCCGTGAGCAGCGACGGGTTCGTCGCCCGGCAGACGGGGCAGCCCGAGCCCTTCCACGTCTGCAGGCAGGTGCAGTGGAAGACGTGCTGGCACAGGATCGTCATCAGGCCCGTCGTGTCGTCCATGCGCTCCAGGCAGACCGGGCAGGTGGGCAGCTCGACAAGGTCCGCCGTCGGGGGTGGGAACGGCCTAAGAGAGCTGGAAACCGATGAGGAGGGTTCTTGGAAGTGGCTATGATGGTGGTCTTGGGCTTTGTATGGAGTCTCGACTGTGATCGACTTGATGAAAGTGACATGGCAAATCTCTGACTGTCGGTCATCATGTTAGCTGTTTCCATTTAGAAATCTACACAGTACTAGCTTGTCAAGGATGAAACCTGTCCGTTGCCGACCGGCCACTCGCAGCGATCAACATACCTCCATGCTGTTAAACACCTTCCCGTCAAACTCCTTCCTCCACTCCGTGGCCCGCCTGCCATCCCGGAATTTCATCAGCACCATGTACCGGTTCATGCGGCTCGTCATGACCATCCGGTAGTGGCTCACGTCGCCGCGCCACCTCTCGCCCACGAATCCGAGGAAGTCGCTCGGCGAGAGGTAGCTCGGCACCGCAGGGATGCAGAGTATGGTTCCGCCCTGGTCGGGACTGCTGCTGCTGCTGTCGCCCGCTCCGTCCACTTCGACACCTTTCGCCTTGTCTTCCCCGCTTGATGGTTTAGTCTTGGCATCTCCACTGCTGCCGTCGCCTTGGGGTCCGCCGTCCCGCTCCCGGTACAGGTGCACAATGCCCCAGCCGGCTTCCGTATTCTTCGTCTCGAGCGGTTGATACCTCGCCCTCGTGGCCTGGCCCGCGCCACCCAGTGTAGGGCCGAGCGACGCCGCGGGCGTCACAGCCACGTTGGCAGTCACGGCGGTGGGAGACGCAGCACTGTTGTCGGCCTCGCTCCCAGGCATCTTATTATTGTGATGGCTCTGATTGTGGTCGGGTTCGGTTTCCACCCTTCCGCTGCCACCAGAGGCAAGGTCGAAGCTCTCTATCCTGATCCGCCCGAACCTCCAGTCCCTAGCTGCCGTCTTAGGTCCTAGACCCGCGGCGAACCCCGGTGGAGGGAAGCTCCCCGTCCGTTCGAGCCGCTGGCGCCCGCTGAGTATGACGAAATTCCTGCTGCTGTTTCCGTTCGGATCCTGCCCGGAAGGCCGCGAGGGCCCGCAGTCTATAACGCCGCCCTGCTGTCGGTACACAGGCTGTTGCTCCTCAGAATGTCGCATGTACTGCCGGTCCTCGAACGGTATGTAGTTTTCGATCGCCTCAGTGTACTTGCCGCGGCGAGTGCTCCAGGATCCAGCGGCAGTAGAGGTGGGGTGCGGTCTGCGAGGGTGAGAGGGTAGGTCGTTGAAGATGGCGTCGCCGCTGGTCGGGATCCAGATGTCTGGTGTGGCTCCGGTTGCGGCGGGCGTGGCCGCAGGGTCTTGAGATGGGTAGAGCTCGAATTTGAGGTGGTAGTGGTATGAAGGCATAGCCTCGACCTAGCGGACACCTCGTGCTGTCTGTGTGCGTCTCTTCGTTCGGGTTTCGGTATGGGATCTCGTGGCTCGTAAACTTGGTAGGAAGCTGAAATGAAAGAAATGGAAAGCATTGGCCTCGTATGGTGGCGATGATGTTTACGCGGCCACCGCCATTTCTGGGAGGCAACCAAATCGCGGCATATCCAGGAAACCACTACTTCGCCAGGAAGAGACAGCACTAGGGTCGTAAAAAAGGAAACTTTCGCAAACGTTCGAACGCATGACAAGATAGAAGCACCAAGCTGCTTTTTCGAGAGATAATGAGGATAGCTTCACGATTACCCCACATTCCACAGTATACAGGACGTCCGCACAGTACGAGTCACAATACGGAAGGAGAGTCACACAGTGTAGATAGTTGAGCAATTCAGCAATCTCGGGAGTCACACGCAGAGTGGAAGTTGCGCAATGAGGTTGATTATTGCATCAGCCTCGAAAAAAGATTGATGCATGAATCTAGTCTGGGTTTCCATCGCGAGGACCAGATATCATGGTCATAATGTCCGTAGAGGTCCATACACCACCAAAGAACGCCAAACCAGGTCAAACCCCGAGCAGTCATGAACCATCCGCTTTAGCGCCCATTATTACGCCAGAGGAACATTTGCGCTTACTGGCCGCCACGCAGGCGCAGCACAAGGTGCAGCGTCGACTCCTTCTGGATGTTGTAGTCCGACAAAGTCCGCCCGTCCTCCAATTGCTTGCCGGCAAAGATCAAGCGTTGCTGGTCAGGAGGGATGCCCTCCTTGTCCTGAATCTTCGATTTCACGTTATCGATCGTGTCTGACGACTCGACCTCCAACGTGATGGTCTTCCCTGTCAACGTCTTGACGAAGATCTGCATCCCACCGCGCAAGCGAAGCACAAGGTGCAGCGTCGACTCCTTCTGGATGTTGTAGTCCGACAACGTCCGGCCGTCCTCCAACTGCTTGCCCGCGAAGATGAGACGCTGCTGGTCAGGAGGGATACCCTCCTTGTCCTGGATCTTGGATTTCACGTTATCGATCGTGTCTGACGACTCGACCTCCAACGTGATGGTCTTCCCCGTCAGAGTCTTGACGAAGATCTGCATGCCTCCACGAAGACGGAGGACGAGGTGCAGGGTGCTCTCCTTCTGGATGTTGTAATCAGACAGGGTGCGACCATCCTCGAGCTGCTTTCCAGCGAAGATCAAGCGCTGCTGGTCAGGAGGGATACCCTCCTTGTCCTGGATCTTGGACTTGACGTTGTCGATGGTATCGGAAGACTCCACCTCGAGGGTGATAGTCTTGCCGGTCAAGGTCTTGACGAAGATCTGCATACCGCCACGGAGACGGAGGACAAGGTGGAGGGTGCTCTCCTTCTGGATGTTGTAGTCGGAGAGGGTGCGACCATCCTCGAGTTGCTTGCCAGCGAAAATCAGGCGCTGTTGGTCGGGCGGGATCCCCTCCTTGTCCTGAATTTTCGACTTAACATTGTCGATAGTATCGGAGGACTCGACCTCGAGAGTGATGGTCTTGCCGGTGACTGGAGAATGAGCTTGTTAGCAAACTGTTCCTTGGAGTGGCAGAAGTGCAGTAACGGTGGTACGATGGCCACATCATCACACCGAAGCTTGATTGATGCGTTGTTGCATGGGGTGGGGATTTGACGCAGCGGTGAGGGCGTAAACTTACGAGTCTTGACGAAGATCTGCATCTTGGCGATGTTCTTCTGGATGAGTTGATTGATGTAGGATGCGCAGAGATGATGAAAATTCCGGGTTGGGAGAGGAGAGAATGCAAGAGTTGCAATCAGTGAGAATCTGAGGATGTAGAGGAGAAGGAGCGAAAAGAAGGTTTGAAGTGATGGGCTGATGCTTAAATAGGTTGGGTCCGTGGAAGTGCATAGAAAGAAAGAGGGAGGAGGGGCAAGGCAGCCTGGGAGTGGCTGTGAATTCGGCGGCGAAGGGACTACCTTAGCGAATTACGCAGCGTGACCTGGGTAGGATGGAGTCTCGGACTGACCTAGTCAATGATTCATCAGCGGATTGGCCAAGAGCGTTCGAGAATGGACTAGTGGCTGGGAGATAAACAGATAGTAGAAGTAGCTAATACCTAGCAAACAGCGCTAGTGCATTGGGATTCTGGGGTACTATCGACTCAGAACCCATCATCCTTGCCACTTCCCAGGCGACCTGGGCGCAACTCAACAACCAGTGCTGGAACACCAGCCTGCCTCGCACTCAGGAAGGCTGGAACCCAGCCACAAAAACATTTCACGCAACATTCAGTTATTTCACGAAGTTCTGAGCGGGGGAGGGCGGGCTTCTTGCTTATTGAAATGACCCCGGCGGGGATTGTTTTTACGGATGCATTCAGGGTGCAAAATGATTGAAGAGAGCGGCAGGCAGGCAACGCGCTAGCGGACGACATTGCCAACTTAGCTGTGTGCTTGCCCAGAAAGTGTCGCCGAATGACCACTTCCCGTGGGTTCCCCCTGTCCAACTCTGGTCCCTCCCGCACCAATGCCTCTTCTCGTCAGTGCTTGCCTCCAGGAAGGCACACCTGAGCAACCCGAAGCTTATTTAACCCCGTCTGCACAGGATATATAGCAGTTTAGAACATCTACAAGGGAGCAGGCCTTCTCAAAATCTCCCAGGTTTCGTCTGTTTTATGTGCGAAAGAACGAATGCAACCGTCTACCCGTCAGCGCCGAGTGCGGGGCGGGGTCGTCTCCTCGTAATCCCCTCACCCCTGGGACATCGTACGCACCCACAGTCGCAGTCGGGGGTGGGCGTTGGAAGGGACGGGAGCCCGACGTCATGCAGATGTCAAAGCGAGCGTCCGTGCTTCTGAGGGTTCAATTGAATTCAGGTGCAAGCTGTCTCGAATGAGCTCACCCAGAGGCGAACAGATCCGTAGATATTCAGCATTTTGAAGCCCCGTGAGACAGCTTTAGTAATCCATCATGCCCGTCCCTCCAGGTTCCGTGCGCAGAACCTCATTGAATTCGCACCAACAAATCAGACCTCTGGCCGTTGAACAAGTTGACAACGCCGAACCACCGAACATTGGCGGTGTGACCCCTCGGCGCAACCCCCCAACGAGAGGCAAAATAACTGGAACTGATAAGCTTACGGCGCCTTCTTGCCATTCTCCTTCCCATTGAAGACCCCAGGCAAGCCCGGCTGGACAAAATTATTACGGGCAGGTCTCGGGAGGTTCCGGAGCCCCGCAATGCAGTCGGCTCAAGGCAGTGAATGATTGTCTAAAAAGGGTTGGCCTCTGACCACCATTTGACGAGAGATTCCATTCAGGAGAGTATGACCAGAGTGACCTTGAAGCGCTTCGACACCCGCATGGAAAGCTTCAAGCTGATCGAAAAGATTTCTTTCTCAATAATTTTTTCTACTTCTAGCGTCCCGTCTTTCTCTCTGGGATGGGATACGCAACACAGAACTCCGTAATCATCGTCCCCTGGAGTGATTGCAACAATGGCCACGAAGATACCATTCAGATTGATGAGAACGTAGAAATGACATTGAATTTTTGCTTCCTTAGTGGAAAAATATGTAGTCGTTGTAGGCAGACCGTTTCTTACAAGGTCTCCTGTCAGAACGCCAAGTCCATGCATATATCAACTCTATATGCCTGCTAGGTCCATCCCTTGCCCCTCTGTCTGCTGTGTCTCTCGAAAACATCATTCCAATCAGGCCGAACATCCGTGGACGGCTCGCTGCCAAGACCAGGGATGGAGGAGAAAAGAGGGAGTCCAGGTCCAAGTCATACACTTCATGGGAATCGATTCATTAAAGAAAATGTGAAATAATGAGAAAAGGTCATTCATGATGTCTGCTCCTGGCGCACGTCGTGGGTGTTCGTTGCGTGTCGTTGCGGGGTTCGTTTAGTTTGATTTTTGGTGGGCGGTGACCAACCGTGAGTGAGGGTTGTGAAGAGAATCGTAAAAGGGGGCAATAACTCGTGGGGAAAGGGATGCAGAAGATTTTCATAGCAGATAACGCCATCGCTGAATGATCTCGCCAGGCGAAACAAACGGAATAAAACAAAAGAAATCAAACAATAGACACAAATCGCGGCTCGGGCGAGACGGTCTGGGAATATCATCGAGACAACATGGGATATTTGGTTAAACAAATGGCAGAGAACAAAGAATCGAGTCGAGTCGGGTCAAAGTCCCGTCATCTCAGTTGGAACGGATGACCAACTTCGAGAGGAATTTGTTTGACAGCGAGTCAAAGTCGTAACGGTCGAACGTGGTATCCTGGCGGGTCCTCAGGTACGATTCTGCAGAGGCCATGGGTTAGGTGTGTTACGCTAAATAAGAGGGGGAAAAAGAAGAAAGAAGGAAGCACGGGGAAGGAGTTTGAAAGATATAGCATGCTTACCGTGCTTGATCACATGTTGCCGCACTTCAGTCATGGCATCGCAGACGGCTGAGTTGTTCTGGAGCAGCTGGCCATGCTTCTTGGTGTCCCAGTCGGTGAAAGACGGTAGCTTCTGCGAAATGGCATGGAAAAGCCCGACGATCACGCCGACAGGTGTCGACTCCATGTCGTTGCAGAATTTGTTGACCTGGATCGGGTCCGGGACACGATAGTTGCAGTCGAACTGCATCTCTTCCCAGACCACTAGCAGGATAGAGGCGAGCAAGAAGATTGTCGGCCAGTTCTTGAGCCTGTCGCCACTGTAGACGCTCGAGTAGAGCCCCGACAGCTCCTCCAGAATGTCCTTCTGCAGATCACGCCACAAGTCGGCCATAGCGCACTTGATCTGGAAGTTGATCATGACGGGGGCGACAACCTTGCCGAAGTACTTGGAGTCTTCGTCGTCGATCTGGCCCTCCAGAGGGGTTTCTGTTGCCTGTTGCTCGACGAGGGTGATGTGTAAGGTGAGGTTGTAGGCAAGCACCAGCTTGAGCGCCTTGCGGATGACTGGCAGCTGCTCCTTGACGTAGAAGCGGTGAGCTGTCTTGAGAATCTCACTGATGAAGGGAGTTCCGTCGAAGTGGTCGTCGACGAAGCTTTCCCATGACAGGTCGATATGCTTATCAAGGTATTCGTCAAGGGCCTGGATGCGCACACCCTCCTGTCCAACATCGAGCCTCTCTGTCCGGATCTCGAAATCGATCGGTTCCTGATCTTCCAGGTGGGACTCGACCCAGTCGACGTGGAAGCAGCTATCGTCGGCCACGTAGACCTCGCGGACCATGATAGGCAGACAGTAGCCATAGCCGTGGGTGATCCACATCAAGGTCTCCTTCTGGGAGAAGCCCTTGACGTTGTAGACCGAAACGCCGCGGTCTAGGTGGCGCTCGTAGTCCGCTTTCCAATCCTTCATGAAGTAGCCAATGTCCTTGATGTCGATGCGGGTGCAAGGTACCTGCCACAGGCGGGCGTGAGACGGCTGGCAGCCGGCACATGGCTCACCCTTGTCGCACGTCTTCTTCAGGAACTTGCAACGGAGACAAGCTCTGAGCTTTCTGATCTCACTTGCTTGTTTACGCTGCTCAGGTAGGAGTGGGCCTCGGCGACGGCCGACCTTCTTCTCACCAGGACCCTTGTCCTTGCCGGTAGAGTTCTTCCGTATAACGGACTTGGTAGGCTTTGCAATGGGGCTCTTGCGGGGCCCTGAAGGACGACGAGCAGGCGGGGAGGCCGAGGAAGCGGCACCTGCACCCGACCCGCTGGCCTGGGCCGGCCTAGACGAGGGCGCAGCGGCCTTGATGGGCATGGGACCGACAACAGCCGCGGGACTGATTATAGTCGCCGTGTCCGTCGGGACCTGCTGGTGGTGGTGGTGGTGGTGGTGGGAGCCTTCTCCATGGAAGCAGTTGCGGTGATTCGCCGATGAATCAACGCACGTATCTGATTCGGGGGAGAAGGGAGAGTAAGGGAATGTGACCTCCTCATAGCTGCCAAACTCGAGCGAGTTGCTACCATCAGACTGGGATGAGTCTGAATTGGTCCGTAGGTGGAGCGTCTGGCCCGGGTTGAAGACGGCCGTGTTCTGGGACGGCTGCTGAAATGCAGAGGGATCGTAGTTGGGGAATTCCACCGTTGTCCAACCGTTATCGCTGCCTCCGGAGTTGTGCGACACCACCTCCAAATAGGTTCCTGTGGGCGAATGGCTGCCCATGCTTCCAACGCGGGGCAAGCCGTCGCTTATTTGGCTGCCCATGCTTCCGACACGGGGCAAGCCGTCAACTGTTTGGAAGCTCATGGCCGCTTCGACGTCCTGCCAGTTCGTCATCCCCATGCCCCACTGCATGATCTGCTGAGTGTTATCGTCTACCGGCGACATGCTATTGAACGTGGGCTCCAGATGAAGGCTCGCGTCGAGGGGGCCTGTGGTCGGAGGCAGATAGTTGATCGTGGTATGTGGGAAGTTGGTGGCAAACGGGTTGAAGCTGACCATGGCCGTGGAAGGGTCCTGGAACAATTGGAAGTCCTGGGTGATTGGCTGCGGCTGTTGTTGCTGCGGCTGCTGCTGGACCTGTTGTTGCTGCTGCTGCTGAACTTGTTGTTGCTGTTGTTGCTGAAGGGCCCAGTCCGTGAGGAGGTTCGGATGAGCGGCAGTCTGGAAGGGCGACAGCTGTTGCTGGAGAGGGCTTGAGGCGGCGGAACTGTGACTGTGATGTCCCGGTGAAGAAGCCTGAGGTGATGACTCCGGCGACGAGGCCGACAGGCTCTGGGAGGTCGGCGACGGCATGGTTCCAAGTCCGCTAACTCCAACCGACAGATCAAAGGGGATCTGCCATGATATCCCAGGGCTCTGGCGGCTTGACTGTGACATGGTGTTGACCGTGTTCACCGTGTTTGGTGAAGGAGCGGGCACCGAGCTGGTGGCGGCGGCTGTTGTCGTGGAATACGGATAGCTGTCCCGTGGATCGTACCCAAGCTGGTCCAGCAAGACAACCTCTCCTCCTGTGGCGTTGAAGTCAAATGACATGTTGGTAGGATCAGGAACGAGAACAAGGGAATCAAGGGAAGCCGAGAGAAGGTTTGCGTGGGGAGGATTGGAGGAAAGTGGACGGAATTGTATGAGGTTGGCGGGATCAAAAGATCAGACACCGCTCTTTCGCGTGGGATCTCGATAGGAGATCCGGGGGTCAGGAGAGGGTCATGGAGTGATGTTGGGATAGAGGAAGAGCAAGGCCGATGCGGGTTAGCAGCTGGATGGGTTGCGCTTTGGGAAGCGCCAAAAGCCAGAAAGTGCAAGTTAGTGAGCACCCAGATGCTGAGCAACACAATCCGGCACTGACTGGAGGCAGGAGAACGAGAAGTCTAGGGGAATGGGGAGAGCGGACGAGGGAGGAGGTTTGTCCCGCAGCCCACCAAAATCCGCCCATCATCCATGGTCCCGCTTCCCAAGCAGCTCCGATGAAGAAGCGGTGAGGAACGCATCGTTGGCTTGCCAGCCCCCGGTCTATGTGCAGCCACTCGGTCCAATCAGCTCGGTCGGGAGATGCAAGATTGTGGAGCGCTAGCAGATGCGGGGGGACTCGAGAGTCCAATCAGCAACGCCCCTAGAAAACGAAGTCTGTCAAGTGGCCACCCCTCGTGCCCATTTTTCGCACTGTCCTAGATACATGTCAGCCTCCCGCCAGCCCCCAACTGGAAGACACAGACTTCAAACGGGCACTACCGTACGTAACCTCCTAATAACGTACTTACCGTCGTGCCATACTATTGCTTGCCTATGCTTGTTATGGTAGTTAGTACATATGTTCGCCGCTATTCGATAAAATGGACGCCAGTCGCGGGAACAATCAGGGCTTTCAAACCCTGTGGCAGATCGCCGCCTAGGCAGACTGGGGTCAGGGCCTAACGATGTGTGAGCCTGGCCTGTGCTCTTACGGAGTACGAAACACAAAGACATTGTCCAACCCGCTCTTCAAGACTCAAGTAGGTACCACCTAGCCAGGTACCTAGCCAAAGGAGACTTCAAGCCGTATGCTCAACAAGGATTGTGGCCGACCGTCAACGACGGGGGATAATGTAGTATTATTCGTCTCCTATCTCGGCGTCATCATCTCATCCATGATGAAGACGAAATGGTTGGGATAAAAAAACTCTTTTATCAATTGAACAATAGATAGCTGCTCAGCCACCCTTCCGCATGGCTGTCTCCCATTCCGATTCTCACTGGCTCCTCGTGTCTGGGGCACAACACGCAACCACTTCGGGGGTTTCGATCAATGTTGTGGCACACATTTGTCTTTAGGAGGGACGGCTCGATATGTCATTTTGTGTCAGCACACAGCGGGCAACTCCCAACCAGAACGGGTCTTGCTGCCCTTTGCCCTTTTCGTGCAAGGGAGGAAGGGATGGCAATTTTTGTCTGCCAGTCAAGCGGCACGGTGAGAATTCCAACCGTAGGTAGGTTTGTCAGACGATCTGGTTTATCGATTTTTGTTTGCCATGTCACTGTCACCCTCTCTTGCTCAAACCCGGCAATTGATCGGCTCGAGAACATATTCTGCACGTAATATAGTACGCACCGTGTCTCCGTGTCACCAGCAGATGTGAGAGACACCTCATGCATTACAATCCGGTGGGATAAGTCCCACGAATTTCCCGTAGTCGATCGACCATCGTCGGTCTAGTCCGCCATCTTGACAAGTTCTTATCAGAGTTTTGGACGGTGTCTGAGAGTAGTATGTCACGAGGGCTCTTTTGGAAACCAATCGTTGAGCAAGTGCATCGTCTAGGGGCCATACCTATTCGCAGCTGACAGCTACCATGAGTCGCCCCCGACGAAAGAAACAGAAAAACGCCGTCTTGGAACTACCTAGGTACTTCTGCACGTCCCTCACTCTGCACAGAGGCTACGTTGCTCCGATCAGCGTACTATGGCATCTCAAGCAGATTTAGGGGATGAGGTGTCACCCTTGAGCAATTCGTACATTACTGCATCAGGGCAGGAGGGGCAACTGGGCGGAAGGACGTGCATGTATGTAGGGATTTGGATAACACATCCGGCAGGCGGCATGGTCAGCAGCATGCCTGCAGAGTTGGATCAGAAGAACTCTGCTTTCTATGCAATACTTCACTACCAAGACTCCTTCCGGGTGGAAAGGGAAAGATAGCTACGAAAGGGGGGGGGAAGGTTCAAGGGAGGCAAAGTCTCTACACAGTACAAGAGCGAAGAATTCGACTATTGGAACGGCACCTCCAAGTTGCATTGTGGTTGCATTCGGCTCAACTCCAAAGCGAATCGTGAGCCTCTAAAGATTGGCAAGATTGGCTAGTAACAACAGGCCGAGCCCACAATGGCACCGCTTGTAGTAGTGGCTAGTGCACTTCTGTACGAAGTGCCACTTTCGTTCTTCCTAACTGGCTGGCCAGGCACAGCTATTCCCTGTTTGCAGTGCCCTATTGGCATCATGACCCTTTGATTGGTGTTGGGCCCCCTGGAATTCCGGCCTATTTCCCCACGTCTTTATCGATATACGTACGTATGTGCCGGGCGAGCCTCCCGCGCCTCTGAGCCCGGGCCACTCGTTTCTGGAGAAAGGAGGGCTCGGCGACCAGAAACCCTGACCCAGACTGTGGTCGAGAGGGGAAGCTTAAAACATCGAGTGGGCAAGGGGGCGGATGCCTGAGGGATTTCGATCCCACAGAAGTATGGCAGTAAGGGTGGCTTATAATGGTCCGATGGGAAGACGCGTCCCTCCGAAGAGACGCGGTCGCAGCTCTGAGCTCTCTGTCGGTGTCAAGAGAAACACACGAACGAACTGCTGCGCGGGCCCATCAATCGAAGCCAGATAGAGAGCTACTGCTCGAACCATCTCGATCCAGTGGGGCTTGTTTAATACTGCCTTGGAGTCGAGACTTCAGAGTTGGCATGAATGCATGTGTTTAAGGATCTCCTTTACGGCTCCTTTGTGGTGCAGTTTTTGGCGCCATTTACGGGCCCAATGTAGTCCGTCGGGGACCTTAGCGACTCTAGGGTTGGTTGGATCTTAATTGCGCAAGTGAGGGGCTGCTTGGCCAATCCTCCAAAGTCCAAACCCATTCAGAAGCACGAAACGCTTCCAAGGCTTGCTACCTAAGGTAATAATAAACGGACGCGCCATCCCCTCTTCTGATCTCTGCATTCTCTGACCGCCGTTGTTGCTCTTACTGCTAGTACTAGGAAATGTAAAACTAGGTCCACTTCCACGCCCCTCTGGTCCGTATGTAGTACGTCTCTCTCAGTTGGTCCTCTCTGTTGGTCCCCTGCTTGTCTGCTCTTTGTGTCTCTGGCTTCAGAGCTAATAGGAAATGCAGGCCAGGTCTCGACGATATCAAGTGTCGGTATTGCATCGGCTCGTCAGGGAACATCCCGGAGCGGAGGTGCCCACAGCACTCGACATGAAGCGAGGTGACCAGCCAATTCCCGCAGTGCACGTCTCACCAGTTGGCCTCACCATTGCTTGCGTCTGCATCTGATAACCGCTTTCCGCCGATCACCGCCTTGCTTTGTCTCTCGAAACCTGGCTTCATTTCAGGACGAAAGGTCGATCGGACGGAACGAACGGAAGATTTGTGATCCAGCCGAGCTACCAACTTGTCTTAGACTGGTATTGCCGCGCTGGCCTGTCGAGCCTCGACGGGGGTTTGTCGCCCCCCCTAAAATAGCCACCGCGCCAACGCACGCCTACTGCGGCTGCCGCCATCACGGGCACATTTTTGACCCCGATAATACCATGTCCTGTTTCATGTGGAGAAGAGAGGTTAGGAAATAGGGCATGTTTGTGTCCTTAATCTGTCAGATCAGCTCTCCATGGTTAAAGACGATGACTCAGGGTTTGGACTCCATCCTCATCGATCTAGATCCCCTCGCACTTGGCACCTGCGATCGGAGAAGCATCGCAACGGCAGCTACAGGAAGTAGCCGGGGCCCGGGCCTCCATGTTCTAAGGTGCCCTGGCGAAGAACTCCGATCTGATGGCCTGACCGACCGACTTACATCAGTGAAGAGGTAGCAAGAGCCCCGCCACGAGTAGTGTCGGTGCCGGGCAGGCCGCTTCTTGTGTTGCCTAGGGCAGGCAGGTAACAGGCAGGTAGACACGCCGCAACAAGCCCGCTCCTGCATGTGATGGTCGTGGCTGTTGTCTCAGGACCAGCTGCAAGGCCTCTTGACAGTCCAACAGACGCATTTGACAACCACTCTTCTCTCTGCGGACCTTTTGGGTAGGTAAGCACCGCCAGCGATGATGTTACTAGGGAAATCCGCTTTATCTCAGACAATGCATTTCGTCAACTTCGCATCTGCCGATCCGAGAGTGCTGTCAGTATGGGGGACCGAAGGGTGATCGAGAAAAGGGGGATCCAGCCACTGTAGCCTGTTGGTGCCATCCAAATGCGTGTTTGAGCGCCATTCTGGTAGCCAGCAAGGAGTTGGCAAGCAAAGAAAAGAGAAGGAAAGTCAGCCTCACAATGCAAGACATTGAGGCTCAACCTTCTGAGTCTCAAGTGGTAGGTCGGATATTCGGTCACGTTATTATCTGAAATGTGATAGTGTGATGAGAGTTGCGACTTGCTTGAGAATTCCCCTAGCCTGATGTGATCAAACAAAAAAATTCAAGTCTGGGCCCCAGGCAGGCTATGCCCGTGCCCGTGGCGGGCACATTGAATATGTCACGGCGCTGTCCCAAACCGTGAGCCGAAGATAACCCGAATGACCTCAGGCATACCTGACAAAGCAGATGCGAGCCGAAGCGAACAAAGAAAGGCTCAGCAAGTCACACGAGGAGCTCTCTCGCCTTTGTTTATTGCCGTAAGCGGCATATTGTAGTCAAGTTCCTCAAGACAACAATAGCACGGGAACAACATCAATAGGCATATGAGTTCTCAGCGTCGCGTGACATGGTGCAGCCTCTCGCAAAGAAGCCCAGCAGCCGCCGCCAGGTGATATTTCGAAGGACAACCAAGAAGAGCACGGCCACGACGGCTTCATGTTGCAGCCTGCCTACCCGTACGAAGAAGATGCCTACCGCTGAGAGCGCAGAATCCGTCGTTGACGAGGAATTCAACTCAGGAGAATCGACCCCGGTCCGACCCGCCATCATGATCCCAGACCTCTTCACCTCGGCCCCTCCGGTGCGGGACCCACTCGTGACGATCACATCCACGGCCCAAGACAGTGTCATGGAAGTCTGCCTCAGCCACCTGTCCCCGGGGGAGGACGCGGACCTCCGGTGCAACGACTACGGCCTGCCGGGCATCGACAGGCCGCGGCACGCCCGCTTCCTGAGGCACGGCCTGGGCACGCTCCCAGCGCCTTACGTCGCCATGGACACCAGCCGGCCCTGGTACCTCTACTGGTCGCTCAACGCGCTAGCCCTGCTCGGGGAGGACGTCTCGGGCTTCACGGCGGGCGTGGTGGAGACGGTGCGCTCGATGCAGAACGCGTCGGGCGGCTTCGGCGCCGGGCACGGCCAGGACTCGCACCTGGCCACCACCTACGCCGTGCTGCTGGCGCTCGCCATCACGGGCGACGAGGAGGCCTTCCGCGTCGTGGACAGGAGGGCCATGTGGAGGTGGCTGTGCAGCCTCAAGCAAGCCGATGGCGGGTTTCTTATGGCCGTCGGTGGCGAAGAGGATGTGAGGTGAGTTTTTTTTGGGGAGTTTTTCTAGCTGCAAAGAGGTTCAGGGGCGACAGTCCGACGATCTATACCTTTTCCTCCTTATTTCTTGTATTTGTACAAACTTGCTAGGTGCTGACGGGTCCGGTGCGGATGCCTAATAGGGGTGCCTACTGTGCTGCGGTCATCATATCCTTGCTTAATCTCCCGCTCGACCTGTCGCAGGAGTCCGAGGCCTTCGCCCGCGACCCGGAGGCGAATCTCTTCACTAGACTTGGTGAATATGTCCGCAGATGTGAGTCATTCTTTTCACCTTTCTGTGGATGTCCTCTATGTTTGCCTGCCTGTCGTTCCGTCTCCGGCACCCTCTCCCCTTTTTGGTGCAGTAACACAATTCCCTCCCTCACTAGCTCCCCCGCGACATTTCGGTGCTGACGGTTGTGTTTTTTCCCTTCCTCTTTTTAACTTCCCACCAGGCCAAACTTTCGAGGGCGGAATATCGGGCTCGCCGGACGCGGAGGCGCATGGGGCGTATGCATTCTGCGCGTTGGCGTGTCTTTCCATTCTGGGCACACCAGACCAGACGATTCCGAGGTACGTCCAGACCGATCAATTCCTGCTTCCCCTCCCCTTACAGTCTCCTCCCACAACCTACCTTCCTTTTATCCACACGCAAATACACACAGACACACACAAATGGGCCACACATGCACGTCGACCTCCTCGGAGTGCCTCGTCCATCCACTTCCATCCACTCAGAAGATGACAAGAATCAATGCATCTCCGCCAATATTGCCTGACCACCACCTCGTTGTGGCGAACTGACGCTAACAGCCGCAACAATAACAATGGCGGAAAACCCCAAAAAGGTACCTCGACGTGCCACGGCTCATCGCCTGGCTCTCCTCGCGGCAGTACGCCCCAGAGGGCGGCTTCTCTGGCCGCACCAACAAGCTAGTCGACGGGTGCTACAGCCACTGGGTAGGGGGCTGCTGGCCGCTGATAGCGGCGTATCTCGGCGGGCCTGCTGCAGGTGGTGGCAGTGCGGCGGGATCAGCATCCCAGGCCAGCGTCGGCGGCAGCCTCTTCAGCCGGGAAGGCCTGATCCGGTATATCCATTGCTGCTGCCAAGATCAGAACAGAAGGGGTGGTCTGAGGGATAAGCCTGGGAAGTGAGTGGTTTATGCTAGTTTTATTTTTATTTTTTCATCTCTTTTTTCCCTCGGGATTTTTTTTCGCCTAGTCAGGGGCTAGTTTATTTAGATCGGCTGCCCGTTGATTTTTCGCTAACATCATCAACAACCCCTCTAGACCTTCAGATGCCTACCACACAAACTACGTCCTTTCAGGCCTGAGCTCCGCCGAGAACAGGTGGCAACTAGTATTCCCCTCGCCAGACCCGAACTCGGAGCTGCAGTCACCGGGAGGGCCGGCCTGGGTGGTTTCGCCATACCTGGACTACGAGGAGGGGCAGCTGTTCAACGAGGAGGACCGCATCGCCCCCGTCCACCCCATCTACGTTATCCAGCAGGACAAGGCCGACGGGATCCAGGCGTACTTTGCGGCCCTTGAGGGCTTCTGAGGTGAACAGCAAAGAGCACGTAAGAATCCCTTGTGGTGCTCGGATGAGGGAGCAGGTGGAATTTGGAGAAGCTTTTGTTGTACCACCTCGCACAGCACCGCCTGGGGGAGTTTTGTGTTTCCCGGGACAATATATCTGGGGCTAGGCGGCCATGCCATGGAAGGTTTACTTTTCTCCCCCTTTTTTTCTCTAGGCATTTTGTAGGCCGCATCTTCTACTCCTAACTATATTCTGTTCGCACATGCGAGGCGTCTAGGGCGGAAAAGGGGGATGTGGATGGTGGATCATTGGTCTGCGAAATACCCCCTGACGGTCCGTCCACCTGCATGTCTCGAGGATAAGCCTCAAGAGACAAACAAAGACAGGGTACAGGAAAACATGACAGCTCATCATTTCTTCCGAGGGCCCGGCATGCGGCCCGGCCTTGCTTTTTGTCTTGCTTTGTTTGTTTTCTCCTTCTCTCCGCGCTTCTTTTCTATATTTGTTTTCTCCGTTGTCTCATATGATACGGGTACAGACAGAATGGCTGATCATATTTTCTCTCCATATCGATGTTGTTTTGCCGACCGGCTTATGGATGAACCCTTGTAGGAGGCGTGCCTCCCCCACCCATGCACACTGGAAGAACGAGGGAATCCTACGGGATAATACGAAAGGTCTATAGGGTCACCGGGAGACGACCTGCGCCCGATCACCGTGTGTACGTTGTGTGGTGGAGGGACAGGGACGACGGAGAGAGGACAGGAAAGCAGAATGGATTGGTGTAGAATTCATGATGTGCATTCGCCAATCTCACCGCGGCAAAATGTCGTCAGCGCCTCGCCAGCATTGGCCAGAGGTCGATGTTTTTCGTCCTGGCCTGACCCCGTCCGGCCACTGGGTAGGTCTTGCGATATGCGGCCTGGTTGGGCGGCCCAATGAGGTCTAGGCTGCGTCTCGCGTGTATTCTTGTGTGTATGACACAGGATGGAACGGAACCCTGTAGGGTACATTTGAGAGAGCAAGAAACAAATGCGCTGCGACAAGAAGCTAGCACAGAATGATATCAGGAGGTATGGCTCGGTATCACGTTTATTGTCATGTGTAGCCCAGGCATTGCCATCGGTCATCGGGAATGGGAGGGCCAGAAGCATGGGACGTGCTCGAAGAGGTCCACACTTCACAGATGCTCCCGTCCCCTGTGCGGGCTAAAATGGTTCGCCATGTCTGCGGTCGAACAATCAATCAGGGTACAAACGGCACCCCAAGGTGTTGTCGTGCGCGACTTGATCACTGCCCCTCCCTCTCTACCTAGCACCGGTTGGCCGTTAAGGAGAGACAGAAATGGCCTTGCAGAGGCGACCAGCCGAAGACTGTCTCCTCGGTTTCGCCCGGCACGCCAGCTGGCACGGGAGATGATACTGTTCTGAGTCACCTTACCGGCAGCCTCCTCACTCAGCAACCGCGCGGTGAGCCTGCTGTGTCCCGCTAGCGTAGAGAAAATTGGGATGGGCCTGGTGACAGACAGCCTTTCCTTCTCACATATCGCTGCCGCGTCGGTCGGAGGTCTTCGTGGGCGTGGATACCACAGTACGTTTACGTGCGTTTGTCTTGTTGTGTCATGCCGGCCTCGCCCAGATTTGAGGTCTCATTACCATGCAAATGGCCCTTGACTGCGGCCTTTTGTGACAGATATGGCTCCGTTTGTCGGCAGGAGAAAGAGGGCGTTGGCCAGGTCGGTAAAGAATACGCATCGGAGACGCATGTATGCGTTGTCCAAGGTGGACGAGGGGGGATGATCGGCCCTTTGGTCCCCTTCACCACCACCTGGAAGAAGAGTGAAAGGTTCTGTTGGAGCTGGGTCCTCCGTGAGTCAATATGTACTGGCCGCCAGAATGGGCCTCACCAGCCGGTGGCAAGAACATCAGATGATAATCACAGTGGCCCACTGGCCCGAGGAAAGAGAACTAAAGGGTTGCATGGCGCCCTTACATGCATCAAGACGGTTCAAGTACAGCTCCCCTGCCGTGTCATGTAGCTCCGTTCCCTTTAATTCGCTTTCGAGTGGGAGAATTTGAGACCGGGGAGACCGGAGAAGACCAGGGGAGACCAGGGGAGACCATAGTAGGCCATAGTAGACAAAACGAGAGGCCGCTTGGTAGCTAGGAGTCGTCCGCTTGGGAGTCCCACAGGTAGATTATGAAGAGAGGCTAGGAAATTGCCGCCGCGTATCCTGAAGTACGTGGTGCCCGAGGCTTTTGTTTCCCCCGGATCTGTGACGATCCAATTCGTTCTTGCTACCCCTCCCTCCCTTCCCGTTTGGGTCTCTGCCACTCCCCTCCAAGATGGAAGTTACCTAACCTCCCGTGGTGTCTGAGAGTCCCCAAATCCCAAGCATGCCACAGTGGTTGCTTGCGTTACTTGGCTGGCCGCAGATTGGCCAATGCCACCATCGTTCGGGACACCATTTCTGCTGCGAAAGAACGACAGAGGAATAAAGAAAGCAAAAGGAAATACCCAGAAAAAAGCGTCCGTCAGCAGTATGACGTTGCATGTTGATATACGAGGGGTCCAAACTGTTGCTCCTCATAGTTCAGTCATACCTACCTTCCCTACCTACCGGCCAGGCCAGCGAAGCAAGGCAAAATCCACCAATGTGACAAGCTGACAGTGGCGGTGGAAAGGAAGGAGAAAGTTAAATCAACAGAGCCGAAAAAGATGGAATGCACATGAGATGCCAGAGCGAGCGCAGGCGCATGCCACAACCGAGAAGAAGGTGGGACACAAACCTACTACTGTAGGACCAAAGCCTTTACTTGGGTCGGTCAGGAATCGCCTCCAGCTCGTCTCATGCCATGCCATTCCATACCGCAGACAGCCGAAGACCGCAGTGGCACTAGCTGGTACCAACACTGCTTCAGTCATCTGCAAGCTGTACGACTTATCCGAAGGTTCAGACGGTGGACAGCAGGATGCAAGCAGATTGGAAAGGTCGAAAAAATTGGCCCCTGGAAGCTACTCGGCTAGCAGCATCTTATGTCATTCCATTACTCTTCGCCAATGTCATGAGAATCTTTTCTGTGGCGTCAAGTCGGAGACAGACGATGGAAGGCGATGATAGGCGGCCGGGCTCCTCAGCCTCCCACAAATAGGAGGTTGTGCGTGCTGGTCTTGCTTGTTGCTGCACTTGCTCTGGGCTTCACATTTCCAACTCCTCGAGACTGAAACTTCCCTTCCCGCGTAATAGAAGGATCTCGATTTTATTCCAGAAGTATTCCGAAAGGCTCATTAGTATGGTCAAGGGTCCAGAATGAGCTAACCTTGAATAGAGGCTCGATTAGGCATTTTGGGGGTTGTGACTTGTGAGTGGTGGGGTGGGGTGGGGTGGGGTGTCTGTCCCACAGTCCACTCCACGGCGCCATCCCATCGGCCAACCCCTCCGGCCACCCCCTCCATCTTGCCCTTTCATCCCAGCCCACCCAGCTAGCCCATCCAGATTGGCCAGCCCCGGACCAGGCTGACCAGCCAGTCACAGCACGCACGGGTGGGAGTCAAGCACGCCTACCTAGTCTTGACAGTCCGACCGGCTGGGATTGCTGCACAAAATAATTTAACCTTCTGATCAGACACGGCCTACGGATATTTGGGTGTTGATCATGGTTCATGGTTCATGGGTTCTTCAAACTCGTGGCTTTGTGTGACTACTACCGAATGGACTGGTGGTCGTCGTTTGTTTTCGTCTTCGGTTCTGGTGTTCTGCCGCTCACCGAATCACGCCCAGCGTAACGCTCTCGAAATCCTCTGACTCCTTGGTACGACTGTGCTAGTCTGATGGAGCACCATGATGTTGTTCTCTGGGGGAGTAGAATGTTTCCAGTACTGCCAACCGCCCAACGGGCGCCTCGGACAGTGACCGATCGGCAACCCGAGGTCAACGGGCTGGGCGGTGGATGATTGACCACGGGCCCAGATTTCTACGCACCCTCAACTGGTACTTGTACACACGCAAACAAGACCAGTGCATCCAACAGGCCGCAGGCCACAGCATTGGAGACCGCGTTCTGACGATCTGACAGTTGGTGCCAATGATTTCATCCTCACGACATCAACTTCCGGCGGCCGGGTTGCCTTCAATTTCTCCTCCTTCCTTCATCGCTCAACCCAAGCAAATATCATACGGCCTGTGTCCGTACTGCCGCCCATCTCCAGGAATGGTGCGGACCCATAGAGCAGTACATAGTATGTACCTAACCTGATCTACTAGGTAGGGAGGCCTGCACAAGGCGATGATACATTTGACCCAGCAAGCAGACGAAAATAATCACCGCCCGCTCAACTGCGCGGCCGGCGGTACTTTGATTCCTTCGCAGGCCCCTTCCCAAGCGCCCCATTCCCTTTGCCTCCCCCCGGACGACGGGGCACGGCGGGCGATGACCGCTTCTCATTTGTGTCCGGCCTAATCTCGTTTTGCCGTCGTCGACATGGAACTCTCCTCATGGCTCTTGTCGCAACAGTCGGAAGCTCCACACTTCCACATCGGGTCGCCATTTCGGTCGGCCTGACCACCCACAGAGCGAAATTCTCACACTCCTTTGTGGACGGTCACCTCACACGCATCGTTCGTGAGGGGGAAAAAGCGACAGGAGCGTCAGAGAAGGCAGATGCTACTAGAGGATCGGAAGGTACCACGGCATTCTGGGTGGCATTTCTGCGTCCCATTCTACTCTCATTTTGCTCCCTGCAAGCAGCAAGAAGCAGAGCAAGCGCCAACATGAACCTAGTGCTGTACATCCCATCCCTTCCTTCCCTCCTAGACAGCCGTGTACCTACCACATACCTACCATCGGGGTACGGAGGTACAGACCAGACGTACATATCCAACGGCACGTACATGCTACCTACATGCGGCCGTCTACCACCTACTGATGCGCTCTGCTGCTCGGATTTCCTGTTTTTAATATCAAGCAAAGCATTGCCAACTCATCATTGCATGAGGGTCAAGTCCCTGCCTTTTTGCCTAGCCCCTTCCCACCATCCACCCTGCTCCGTCCATTCAGAGCGGCCCGTTTGCCTCTAGGGCCAGAAGCCTGCCCACAGGATGCAGCAGGCCTGAGTGGACAAGCAGCGCATGCAAGGGTTTACTTTTATCTCTGTTCCCTTTTTTCTGTTCCTCCTCTTTTTTGTCGTTGCACTCTGCCAGTCCTCGCTCGGCTCTGGTTCCAGCCACTACCTAATTGTTCATGCACCTCATTTTCTCGCTCACCGACTCGAGCTTCGTGGTCTGGCGCTGGGCCAGTCATTCCACCTGGTGGTGGTGGTGTTGGTGGTATTTTCTCCCCGAGAACTGCTGTTTGGGTGATTTTTGGTTTTTATTTTCAAAAATTAATAATTTAAAGAATAGGAAACCATTATTGCCTACCTACTTACCTAATTACCTCCCCGGCGGCTCTTGGCCGTCCGCTCCTCTCTGTCTCCGGCGACTCTTTTTGGCTCGAGTCGGTAGGTCTCCGGATATTCATCCATCATTCATCCATCATTCTATCTTGCCATATACCACCAAATAGCCCATTCTCCATTTGATCATATCCTCTTGCGTCAACCGCCAACAAGTAGTCGAGACCTGAGTCGGTCTGCCTCTGTGTGGCATGCATGTCATGTATGGCATGTCTGTACCAACGCGCCCTAGGCTAGGCCACTTGTCTCCCCACCCGACCGACCTCTCTTACTCCGTACTCTCGGTCTTGCTCGTCATTGTTTCCACTCCTGCCTTCTCGGCCTCTCCATCCGTCACGCAGCAAGCGCTGGCCTCGCCTCGGGCACTCTATTTTAGCTGGTGTCCCAAGAAAGTCTAATTGCAGCTTCTGATTTGTCGGCTAGATCGTGCTTACAGCTCGTGAGCCTAGCATATTGGCATCTGAGAGGGCACTTTTTTCCTTTCTTTTTACGTTTCGTCACCTTTTGAGGACCAGACTTGTGGTCTTGTGCGAATCGCCGAGCATGGTGCTGTGGCCCACAATCTGAATTGGCCTTGACTCTTCTCACCTTGATTCCTGCCTCTATTCGTCGTCTCGTGCTCTCCATATCCATGATCCAACACATACCATTTTGCCCATCCCAGTCACATATCCTTGCCCGGTCCGACCTTTCACTCGCCCTTTCACCTGCACCTGCACCTGCGCTTGTACACGCTACGCCGTCATACTCCTCTTTCCAAAGTTGAGCAAGGTCGAAGGCATTGTCCTGCTACTTGCTGTTCGGCGCTGCCGCCCTCCCCCTCTCTGCTGCTCCTCCACCTGGCTACCACAGTGTCTTTGTCGGTATCCCAATGTATATCGTTATGCCTAGGTAGTCTCATGCGGAGTCCCCTCGTACATCAGCCACCACATCTACAATACATCTGATACATGGCAAGCGGACGGGAAGTACCTCCCATTGACCGACATGGCAAGTGTATATGCAGGTATGTGGGTAGGTAGCGCGTCTTGCCACGACAAGAACTTGCCCCCCTGGTCTTGTTTGCCGTAGTGCCTTGTCAGTCCACCTGCCTGCCGCCGTCAACGGGGGCAAAACCCTTGAAGTACCAGCCAGTACCTACTGGTCCTTCTGGTGTCGATTCAAGTGCAGCTGCATTAGTGGCCGCAGAAGAGGATCTCGGAGTTCCCAAGCAAGCTTGACCACTTGTCTATTTTCTTCTCTTTTCCCCCCAACTTCTTTTTCCCCAGTCGTCTCCCTTTGCTGCTCTGCCATTGACCATCTAACTGGCTTTTCTTCTTCGCGGGGACCGACAAGGGCGCATCCTCCCCAACAGTTGCTTCGAACAGCCTGGCTGGCTCGAGGGTTGGTCGGGACCAAGCAGTGCCAGCAGTGATGTTCGTCTTGCTACGCTTTGGATTCGCGGTCTTCAAAGACTGAGATTGGCTGTTCATCTGTGGTTCCATTTGCCACCTCATCCTGCCTGGGTCTGCATATGCTTCTCTTCTCTCTCTTCTTTTCCCTTCCGTCTGCTCCTTCCGTCTGTTCATTTATGTATTCATTTTACTTTTCACACTATAATTTTTTCTTCTTGCCCTATCCGGTTCCTTTCCCGGACGTTCGTTCCACTCCCACACCCACACCCACACACACACACACACACACACACACACAACTCCCACACCCTCTCACATAGGCACAGGCTCACGCAAAGGTGCCGATGCTCTCGTACTCCCACACCCCTAAAGGTCAGCCCCCCCATCACAGAGCCGTTGGAACGACCATTGGGCCGGACAATAGAAAGGGGCAAGGGGTGAAATAGCAGGGGGAAATCTAGCATTATCAAGCAAGCGCGGTACCGCATTCTGCCTCTTGTGTCTCCGTGTCAATAAGAGGCGATAATCTCCCAAAGATCTTCGCCAAGACGAGACACCCCTCCCTGTCTTGTGGTGGTCTGGTGGAGTTCTTTTAGTCTCAGCGGTTTTATCAACTGGCAACGACGCACGCCAGCACATCAAAGACGGGGTCACACTCTGAGAGCCGCATCTCGACTTGCGTCTTGCATCTGAGGAGCACCACCATTTGGTGGCCGTCTGGCCCACGGACCATGGCCCACGGTGGCCCATGCCATGCCATCCCATGCCATCCCATGCCGCTAGATTTCCGTCATTTCCTCCTTCCGTGTGAGAGTCTGAAGCCATGGACTATCCGACTGTTCCCCCTTCTTTGCCCCGCACTAGCCTTCCATTCCTGCAATAAATTACACATGTTCCGCCGTTGCTGGCTCCGACTTCCTGCACCGGATGCCTTGAATACGTAGCATATCAGCCTTAACTTCGACACCACCCACGTCTCGTCTCGTCTCGACCCGACCTTGACTCTCCCTTGACTCGCCTTACTTTGCCAACCTCCTTCTCGCCTTACTTTGACCCCCTTCTTGTCTCTGCCGTAGGACAGCCATCACATCATCTCGTCATTACTGCCCTACCTACCTGAGTGCCTACGCTGTCCCATCTCCGCCCTAGGTTGGGCTCGACTGCATCTAGAGGACCCTAGTTTCGGTGCCGTGGACTTGCCCAACATCTAATTATTTTCCCTTCTTCTGTCTTTTGTGCCTTTGATTCTTGCGGGTGTCTCCCTTTGTCCCAGTCTTGGGCATCCACAGGCGTCCGTCTGTTCCCACTTTTTGCCTGCCGGGCCTCTCCTCCGATCTAAAATCCCACACACACCGAACCATCGACACCATGTCCGTCGGTTTCTACATGCAGTACCTGGAGAGTAAGTGTGCCCAATTTGAAGAGAATAAAAGTTGTCTAGATGCCCAAACATCCAAACTTGACCAGGAACCTCACCATTGATGCGGCTGGGTTCACTACCGCAACCCCGACATTCACACCTCCTTCCCGCTAGCCCCAGAAAAAGCCCGCCCTGTTCCCCTTTCCCACTTGCCAGATCACAATTTCCAACTAGAGTGTGGGGATTCTGAGACATTGGGGCCTCATTTCTTCACATGTGGGTGGATGGGTTGGCAGAAGGAGGGCGGATGGACAGACGATGTGTGGCGACCCCTGCATTCCCCATCTCTTTTCTTCTTTTTTTGACACGGCCATAATGGAGGTGATGCAAGTTGTCCGCGTCCACGCCGCGATGTACCTTCGCTAGGCCCCGGCGACGACAGATCTGTGTTGATCTAGGCTCCTCCCCCCCCTTACACCCCCTTCCCACTGCTGCTGCCCGAGCCATCCATTTCCCACATTACACGGCTGTATGGCTTAGATGGTTGCCCGCGTCGGGCAATCATGCATACCTCCTCACGTCATCTCGTCTGCATACGCATTCCATGGCGGGCATGCAAGGGGGTGACAAAAGGGGGAATGTGGAAGTTGGGGGGCAAAATGGGGGTTTAGGGACGGGTGGGAGAGGCAGGATAAGGCAAGCTGGGCGGGATGAGCGGGATGGCCAGTCAATTTTGCACCGTTTTGGGACCCGATTCGCTAACACCCTTTTTCTTCGCACTCTTGACAGGCCTCTGCCGGCGCCGAGGATGGACAGACCCGTCGTACGAGTGCTACCAGGACCACGCGGGATTCACCTGCTTGGTACTGGTGAACGGCCGCCACTACCAGACAGATCTTTCATACGCATCCGACGTTCTGGCCCAGGAGAACGCGGCCATGAGGGCCTTCATGGTGTGCCGGAACTTCTCCGTCAACGGCGGCATGCTGGCTAGGAACGGCATCGTCCAGGGTCTTCCCGCTGAGGAGTCGAGCCGCAAGCACAGGAGCCATAGGAAGCCGACTGCGTCCAATCACGGCCATGGGAAGCACCACAGCAGCAGCAGCCGCAGATCTGGCCACCACTCGAGCAGCAGCTCAACCACCTCCTTTGAGGGCTAGGCACCATCTGAATCTACACCCCTGGCTCTCCCTTTGGCCCGGGTTTTCTACCATTTTCCTTGTTTGCCACCCACTGCCCGCATACCGCATACCGCATTCCACACCCAAGGAAGGAGGGGGGTGCGACAACTTGTTCCAGACGCTAGGCTTCCATGGCTCTTGGGACTTGCGGCCGGCCCGGCCCCTGCCGACTCCAATTCTGGACCTATGGGATATCCATCATCCCAAGGATCGGCTCCCCCTAGGCCTCCCTTCATTTTGGATTGGACCCTTTGATATAAATTTGGTGAATGCTTCACAGCATATTTCCCCGAAGGACGGTCCACATCGTCCTTCTTCCACCCCCGAGTCCGTAATACCAGCCACAACACGCAACCAAGCAAACGACGATTAAATCAAACAAAAAAGGGGGGTAGCAGCAAGAATGAGATGGGCAGAGATCATGCAAGAGATGGACATGGGGAAAAGCGAGCAAAGACCTTGAACCGGTGCAAGACCATGGGGCAGGAGATGCATCGCACGATATGATTTAACGACTTTCACGACCTTGACTAGAGACCTTCTTTTCCTTGTTTTCCTCTTCTTTCCCCCACAGACTTTCACGCTCTTGACGATCTTTCCCTTCCAGCATCCCTAGACTTTCCTCTCCTCTGGTCAAGCCTTCAAATTCTCCTTGTGAATACGTTTACGTTCTACCTCCTCCCACTCTCGGCGGTGGCTCTCCAAGGCCCTCCTTTCGATCCAAGACAAGACCATTCATGGCCACCAGGCACATCTGGGTTTATTTCTCTTTCTCATGCTTTCTGTTTCGCTTTTGCTTTTTCTTCTTTTTTTTTTGGGTTGGGTACAACAGAACCGGCCAAGCTCTCCACCCACTGACGGAGGAAAGCAAACCATGGCTCCTGGAGGCAACCCCTCGTCAATCATTCCCTTTGGCCGGAACAGAACCTAACAAAACATACGCCCATAACGGCCTTTATGACCAAGGGATATCATCTATCCCCACGAGGAAGGAACTTTTGTGAAATTTTCAGCGCCCCTTTTCTCTTTCCTATTTCCTCTTTGGGAGGCTAGATTCGTTTGTCATTGCCGTTTATCTCTTCCCCTTTCTCCTCTCATTTTTGGTCCAGGAATGCTCTTGGCTTTCCTTGCCTCCTATTCTCCACAGGAGGTGGAAAAGCGCAGAGACGATGCCGGGACCAAGAAGATCACTACACATAGCGAGCGTGGCTTCTTTCTTGCGTCTTCGGCTCCAGCCTCACCCATTCCATGGGTGCCTCCAAGTTGCAACACAAAATCGGGGCAATTGAGGGCAACCACCACCAGGGGGTCTCTGCCGAAGAG